>WTSP01013555.1:20700-31357 GCA_025331215.1 Actenoides lindsayi | reverse complement strand
CATCCTGCTGTGCAGGAGAGATTTTTTCTGCAAGACCTTGCACCTCAGGTCCTTTTTGTACCAAGCACTATGGGACCAAGTCCTCAGACCGTGGAGACCCTGCCCCACCATTTTGACTGTGCCTGTGCACTCAGGAGCCTGGCTTTCGGGCTTTTGAGGGCTTTGCTCTCTATCTCCCTGCAGGCCAAGGCCCATGGTGTCTGGCTTGGTGTGATGGCATCACTGTATGGTGCTGTGCCGCTGTGTAGAGAGCCATGGGGACTGGCTTTTAGCCATGCTGGGCCGTAGATTTCAGACTTCTACTTGAATAGGAGAGCTATCTGTCCTACTCTTGAAGACAGGAAGACCTTTGCCACCAAAGGTACTTCCACTCTTAGCACACTGGTACCTGGCCCTGGAGTAGTGCTTGGCTTTGTTCCGCACTGTCGAGTGCTGGAGCTTGGCCCTCATGCTGTGCAATGCCCTGACCACCCTGTGCTGGGCACGGTGCAGCACAGCCCCGTTGGATGGCGAGACATTGTTCCCACAGCTCAACCCAAGCCCAGCACGATGGAGCCTGGCTGCTGTGTCCATTCCACAGGCAGGTTTCAGAGACCCAAACTCCCTGTGCCAAACCTTCCCCCACAGGAGGTAGGTCCCTTATGCTTTTCTTCTGTGGCGTTGCTGGGGACAGGTGGGCCACCCCTAGGGCATAGATTGCCAATGCTTCCCCAGCATGCATTCCCCCATGCAGAGGGGAATGGCACTTGCAGAGCAGCACCCCATACCTTCCTGCTGCTTCTCCCAGCAGTGCTGCATGCTGCTCCAGGGGTTGGAGAACCTTGCTCCTCGGCAAGACCCAGCAAGACCTACCAGTTGACACGCTCCTCAGCAGCAGCAGTCCACGGCAGGCACAGGACAAAGCAGGAGTCTCTAGGGACACTACTGCAAGCAAAGACTTAGCTTTCTGTTTCTATCAAGGCACAGTTCCAGCACTTGCTTTCTTCTTGCAGTAAGATCAGAAACCGGCCAGCTCACATCCTCCATGCTGCAGCATGGCATGGCACCCCTGCTGCTCCCAGTGCAGGCAGTGGGTGTCTGTGTTTAACATATTTTCGTGTATGGAAGCACCTCATACTGGGGATGGAGACAGCACCATGGAGGTGAAGGAAGGACCACCAAAGAAAACTCTGGAGACACTGGGAAGGCAGCCTCAGAAACTTGTGCCCTCAGCACCCCACCTTACTGACCTTTTTTCCCTCTCTAAACTGATGACGATTTTGGAGGAGGATGGCTTAAAAAAACCCGCTTTTTCTTTTAATCCACGAATTGTAGCTGGAGCATATTTGCAAAACCACAGAATATGGTTTCTCTTACAGCAATTTTTAACCCACGGCAATAGCATATTCAATGGCTGGTTAGGGGCTCCTGGAGGTCGTTCCTAATCCAGTGTCGGGTTTTGTTATCCCCCGTCAGAAAGCAAGAGGGCAGCAACCTCCAGTTTAACAATGGGTACATTTAACTAGACGGCAAAATCGTGAAGCTGTGTCCAGTAGCAAACGGCCTTGTTTGGACATAACAAAATAGAATTGCCAGAACAAGGGTCCCTGGTTTAGTAGCACAGCACATTAATGACACTGCTTCGTTTTGTGCCAACACTCAGTGTAAATCTTTGTAGACACAGCAGACAACACCAAGCTGTCCCGGTTGTGGCATTGATGCAGAAGCAGGACCTGTGATGAAAGGCTGTGTACTGCCCTATTCTGGCTCTTGCAATGGAGTTCACTCCATCTTGTGTTCTCATCTTTGTTCCTCTGTGGAAAGTTCCCCTGAGTTCTTTTCAGTAACAGTGCTGTCCGGCTTTTGTTTCTGCTGCCTGTTCCCGCCCTGCTCAGGAGTAGAAGTTACAGGCAAAGTGTATTTTGGCCCAGGTAGTTCTGGAGGAGAAGACATCTTGTGCCATTGCAAAGGGTGCAGGTGCTGTCCTGTTAGCCTGGGGACATACCAGAGAGAGGGTTCCTGGAGAAGAGGATTGTATTCTGTTTTAATGCAAGGCTGGGTGGTGTCCCATGTGACTGGATTAATCTGTCTGACTTGGCCAGGTTTCAGCAGGACTGGGAAGATCCACGGCTGATGTCCTTGCTGCTGGGAATGTTTTGCGTCCCCAGAGCTGCTGTAGCTGCCTGTGCTCTGGGAAATGCAGGAGGCAAAGGGGCTTTGAGGCAGGAGGTCCTGACCTCAAAAGAGCATGCACACGAGGGGAGGTGTGAGCAGCATCCCCAGGAACCCTGGGCTCCCAGCAGCCTCATAGGCAGCCAGCACAGACCTGGGGGAACTGTTCCAGGAGCGGTGCCAGCGCTTGTCTAGGAGAGAGGCTGAGCGTTCACGGCATTCACAGCTTGACTGAGAAGGCCTGAAGGTGACAGAGCTTGTGTCTGCCCCATTGCCCAGTCTGGGGTGAGGTGCTGTCCGTCTGCAGTTTCTCTGCGTGTGTTTTCTGAGACCTGCCCTGATCCCCCTCTTATTACAAGGTCCCCTTGTTAAGTCAGCAGGCTCCTGGTCAGAGCACTTGTCTGGCCAGACTCTGTCCCTCATCCTTACAGGCTATTCTGTCTCATTAAACTCTGTCTGTAACTGTTTTGGCCTTGCTGCTGTGGTGGGAGGAATCCCCTGTAAATGGCAGATAACTTGACCTGGTATCTTTTCTGCCCACAGGCCACTTTAGGTATACTCCATGCATTTAAACAAAGGGTACATCCCTCTGGGTATCCAAACACCCCTTGTGCCCCAAATACCTCCAACAGTGAATTTCTGGGTCACCTGAAGCACCAGCTAGAAAACTCCTCCACTTGCATTTCTTTCCTTCTTTTCCTCTTTTTCTTTAGCAGTCAGAGCACTCTCATTTAGGCTTGGGTAAAGGTTTTGTGGCCTTCCTGCACATAGGTAGGACTGAGGCTGTACCTTCACGCTCACTAGGCAACTTTACAAGAAGTCTCACGTGGCATCTGCGCCACAGCGTACATCTGCTGGCTGCCTCCTGTGGGGAAGTTGCGGTGTTGTGCCTACAGCTTTGAGGAGATGTCTGTCAGGTGTGATGCCAGAGCCTCCAGCAGTGCTCTACTGAGTAGGATCATAGTTTCATCACTGTCTGCTTCTTCACAGTTACTGGAGAATTAGATCATGCTCCCTTTCATTTTCAGGACTATGTCCAAGGATGAATTTTTCGGTCATATCTCCTGAAAAACAAAGCTCACCTAGCTCACTGCATGCTGCTGTTTCACAAAGGTGCACCACAGGCCCAGCTGCAGCAGTTGGAAGGACTTCACCACATTCAGCACCCAGAGAGATTTCCAAAGAGACTCCAGGTATGTGTCTTTACCCGCTGGACAGCCTGGCCGGCTCCTGTAATTGCGTATTTCAAACAGCTGCTGGGTTGCAAAGTGTAGAAGTTGGAAAGAAGTGAACACAATGTGAAGATCAGTATGTTTCAGTGTGCCACCATACCACTAGGACCTGAAGAAAGAATAAGTGTAAAATGCTACTTTGCTTTCCCCAGTTAACGGAGAAAGGACAATTTTTTCCCTCTATTTTTAAGGCAAGCTAGTAGGCATAAAGCTTGGTTAAATCAAGAACACTTCAGGTTTGAGTTTTCTTTTTTGGTTGGTTGCGGTTTTGGTTTGTTTGTTTTTTATTTTATTTTTAAATTTTGTTTGTTTATTTTGTGTTTTTTTGTTGTTTTTTGTGGGGTTTTTTTGATAATTTTTTTTCCCCTTCCTTTACATGAAGATCAATATGCTTCCCCTCTTTTCCCAGATTAGTAGTCTTGAAATGAGGTTTCCTATGTATGTTTTTCAAATGTGGCTGTTGCTGCTGCAGAGCTTGTTGATTTGCAGCCTAGCAAGGAACAGTAAATTTTACCCCGAGGTGCTAGGCCAAAACCAAGTCCTCCTGTTCTGCAATCAGTTGTTGAAGACAGTGGGGAAACAGTTGCTCCATGCCAGATGGGTGATGGCAGCTGGGACATCCTAAGTGGA
The DNA here is from genome assembly GCA_025331215.1 of Actenoides lindsayi. Classification (NCBI taxonomy): domain Eukaryota; kingdom Metazoa; phylum Chordata; class Aves; order Coraciiformes; family Alcedinidae; genus Actenoides; species Actenoides lindsayi. Next base: position 27,344 of record WTSP01013555.1, on the reverse strand, counting down.
GGTGTTAGGCTGATGGACCTCATCAGCCATGAGAGGCTGGCCAGGAGCTGATGGGTCTTGACCTCCGGGGGGGGGGATGTGCTGTCCACACACATTGGGGCAGTTTCCATCTGAGCTCTGCTCCCTGGACAGCCTTGCTCAGCTGACTCCCTCCAAGCCCTGGTCCCTGGGGTCTCGCACTTGGGTTGTGCAGGCCAGGCCCACCACTGCTGACCTGAGCCAAGCACACTGGGGCTACGTGTGGGCCTGTTCCCCACAGCCTGAAAACAACAGGTCATGTGTTTCTAGAGGAATGCAAATAGGGCAAAGCAGCTGTACAAAACTACTGTGGAATATGTGGATCATCCTTAAAGTAACTCACAAAACAAATATGCTTAATGCAGTGCGGTGCTATCACAGATTTCACTCGTTACAGCAAGTGCTCTACCTTCAGAAATAAAGCCTGAATGCTGCAAGGGTCGAACTCAGTGTGTAGGTGTCATCTTAGAGACTAAAACTTACAAAGTAACACTGCTACAACTCAGCCACCCTCTCAGGGAGCATGACCCAATCTCAAACAGCAAGGCTACAGAACAGCTATAAAAGTTGTGCCCAGCTGAAACCTAGGATGTTTCTCTCTGCAGAAGTGTATTTCACTATTTTTAAAGCATGACTACTCCACAAACTTGCAGGGTAGAAGAGATGTTGTATTTTTCACAGACAAATTCTAGTTACAGATCTCTGGAACTTGTAAATAATACTTAGAATACAGAATTTCCGATCAGTGCAAAATGTACAATCAAATTAAACATAAAACACATATTGCAAAATATATACATAACTGTTCTAAGAACATAACCCAAGGACAAACAGATGTTTAAATATAAGAGAAAAGTCCATTTTTTATAAATTATTTTTTTTTAAAACCAATTAGTACACTAGGTATGTTATTTGTAGACAAGCTACCACAGCATAGTGATTTGCAAGGCAGACATTGAGAAACAAGTTACATCATTAAAAGCCTGTTTCTGAGACCAATCCACAAGTAAACGTGTGATAATGCATTACTGGTTTGAGGCACACGATGTGGAAACGGCTTTCAACCACTTCAATACTTAGGCTTTTTTTTTTTTTTTCTGAGAATTATTAGGCAGATGCACAAAGAATACGCACTAGACAATTAACTGAACTGTTCAATGGTCAGCTTACCTTAGCTTGTTGTGCCAAGATGATTTATTACCAATGCATTAGAACATTCACAAGAAATGCGGTAAGACGTTGTAGAGCATCTTGATATTAAAATAGCATTCATAAAACTGCCTAAAGTTGGATGATTTAAATAACCAGAGGTGAAAGAAACACAGTTACCTAAGCAATAGTTAACCTATAGTTTGGTAAGAGTTAAGACATCAATGTGTGGTTCCTACGTAGGAGGGGCACTGAAATCTATGGTGAACTACAAACTGCAATGCTTTGCATTCAAAGCAGAAGTGCTCCCTTCCAATAACCAGAACTTGCAGCTTGAAGGTATAGATTGCTACTGTCTACATCATTGCTAATTAAGCTGTCCCAAGGATAACTTGCTTTGGGCATGTTCAGGAAGCTGGAGTTATACAGCTATTGCTATGCTACAGATCCCCAGAATTTTGCTTTAAAATAGCAGTGAAGGCTTTATAAGCACCTAAAATTACACTATAAATAATCAGTAATTCTTCAAGCACCTCTTGCTACCCAGTTTGGCAAGATCAGCAGCACAAAAGAAGGGATGCCATGGCAAGGCAAGCTGTTAACTGTTTGACAAAGGCTCCTGTCGATTTGCGCCTGCCTTCCTTCAGAAAGCCAAAGGACCAATGTGTGGCACACCCTACGCACAGTGAGAGGGGACTGCATGTGCCAAACAGCCATCAGACCAGTGACATTCCTGCAGTCAAGCACAAGGGCTGGCTCTCTGCTCATTAACCTGCAGTGATCTGTATGGGGGAAAGGTTCTGCCTTCTACAGCTGATGTTTATATTAGGAGTTGCTGCCAGAGGTGTAATACGGGACACACACGATATAAATGAAGCCACGTCTTCTGAAACCAGGTCATCTCCTAAATAACACGCTTGAGCTGTGCACAGTGACATGTTAAATAACTGTGTTGCTAGGGGAGCTTAAAGGAACAACTACACCGCTAACAGTGCCCTATTAAAAAATACTTTGCTTTGGGATACATACTTAATATCTACACACATTTATTTCAAGACTTCAGACCAACGTTTTCAACAACACTGATCTGCTTATAAAACAGTCTCATAAATTATCTTCACAAAAAATAAAGTCAATCTTTCGGAAAACACATTCAGTACAACACTTGTATCAGTAGAAATCCTATCCTGTAAGTTCATGGCAGAAAAGTCATAATCTGTATCTAAATCTCTCCAAAGGGACATAAGCAAGAATCGAAACCAGAAGGCAACTATTTCATTAATTGTCACGAGAAGCAGAAACAATGCTTCCAAAACACAGAAAGAGTGTTTCAACACTGTTTCAGCAGACACGTATGGGTTTACAATCAATAGTCACTATCCTGTAAACATTGAAACTGCCGCTCTAACTGCAGGTTAAGATTAGTGATTTGCATTCGTTTCACTGCATTCCACACATACAATCACTACACTGTTTAAAAAAAAAAAAGAAAAAAGAAAGTCAGAAAAAAAAATTTAAATAGCAAAAGGAACGAAGGCTTTGAGCTGGATCTTTGCTACAAGCCAAGTGTCAAATCAGTAAATGTTGACATTATAAATAAAACTAACATGAATTTTACACATTATAAAATCAGTCTAATAAATCTAAATCTTGGAATAGCAGCCAATCTGTAATTTTTAAAATATATACATATGAATTTTCAGTCAGTGAGCTATAAATACATACTGTGATGGGAGGAAGATACCATCTCTCATTCCCCAGCAGGCTTTCAAGGAGAACACAGTTCCAGAGATGGACAGGGATCAAGGAACCTGCAGTCAGAGAAACTCCCAACAGTTGCATTTTACAAACTTGTTTTCATTGTTACCTGAAAGTGCATCTTTGTATCTGTAGAATCATCCCCATATTTACAAAAAAAGTACAAACATTGCAATTTTGCCACACTCTAAGCTTATCTAACCTACTTTTTCTGGTAAGTGCAAAAAGTATACGAAGTGATACATGCACTGGTACATACATGATCAAAGCCTGGAAATGAGGCAACACTGTCACCAAGGTAGTTCAGTAGTTGCTGAGTCTTTGCTGCACTGCTGTTAAATGCCTGAAGTAGAAGCTGAAGTAGAAATTAATGAACAGTCAAAACCCAAGAGCCAGAGCAGTGCTTTAGAGCAGGAGCTCCATTCCCCTGCTCTCCACACACATTCACCACCACAAGCTGGGGCCTTTGTGGCCAGTTTCAGTACAAAGGCTGGGCCCAAAGGGCAGGAAGGCAGCCCAAGCAGAAAAGGAAAACACGAGTTACTGTGAAGGATGTAAGGAAGAGGTATGAGGTCCAGACTGACACCTACCCACTGCCAGGTCTCTCAAGTGCAGAACTCCAACTCACCCTCTGCTTCAGCGCTGGACTGGCAGCTATGCAACATGGCACAACTCTCACACTGTCAGTATGGTATAAAATATCTACACTTCTGAATGCATTCAGTCTGCAATGTAAGTCCTTTTCAAGTGTCACAAGAGCTCCTCTAATCTTGTCCTTCCACAAAATGAGGCTTCATTTGATAATGACAGATGTATATGCCAGCAGACTGCTGCAGAGTAATGTGCATATGCAAATGCTTTGTGATTCCAGACAGCTGATACCCAAACCGAGTACATTATTTGCTCTTTAAGGAAATGAAACCTGTACATTACTTGTAAGAGGGTAACTGTGAAGATTAATGAACAATCATCTGCAACCTGATCAGATGGGAGGTGTCCCTGCCATTAGCAGGGGGGGTTGGAACTAGATGATCTTCGAGGTCCCTTCCAACCCTGACAATTCTATGATTCTTTAACAATTCTTCTAAACAAACTTGTTTAGTTTTGTTCCTTAAGTCTTGCAGTGGACTATCCTACAGTTGCTTCTAGTTGTTAAAATGCTACAATAGCCATTGCCATTGATTTTAGACAAACACAAACTTGATTAAATCTAGAAAGAGCAAGAGGAGCTCAAACTGTACAGATGCAGAGACTGTACTCTAAACGCAATTGTGCTTTCACTATATTGCCATCATTGCTTTCATGTCTTGTTGGAAAGCAAATGTCCATTAGAAATATGTGCTGGGAATCTCAGAGGAACCAGTAAGAAAGCAAGTTTTGCCTCTTGTCCAAAACTGATGAGAGGAAGATCCAGAAGCGAGTGCTATCAGAATGTTGTAACACAGCAAAAAAGCTGTACAAGTAGGCACTGTGACAGGACACACAGTAAGGCCTATTTTTAAAGGGTGCATGCATATGTATGTACACACATATATGCATATGCACACACACATATATACACATATATAAATAAAAAGTTTTTGGCAAAAAACCACTTTCATTTAAAATCAAGCCAATGATAACATCAGCAATGTGCACTATACAAACCAAGTGTAAAAGCTGTAGGGAAAAAGCAGCAAATTTTCTGAAGTAGCACCGACATATCACAGAGAAGCTTTTGAATTTTGGTTCTTCCAATTCAAGACAGATCAAAAAATTGTAACCAATGACCTTCTCTCATCTGCAACAGTGGGGTATTTGAAATGCACCATGATTTTCAGGATCCTTTTCTCCCCTGTGCTGGAAAAGCCTAGTAAGATACTAGTAAAACACAAGGAGCACATATCTCAGCAGGGGAGATGCTGTGCTGTCAATGTCTGCTGTGGTTTATAGGCAAGGTAAAAAGGCAGAGCAGTGGAGAGACGATGAACAAGTGTGCTCAGGATAGCAATGAGTCTGCATCTCCTCCCTGTCTACAGATTACAGTTCCTGGTCCTGTGTTCCTGATGTTGATTAACATCTCTCTTGACAGAACCAAACCTCTTCCCCAACACTTTTGTTCTTGCATTATTTAAAGCAACCAGCCTGTTTGACTACTAGGTTCTCACATACTGCTAGTGAACATTCAGCACTGAGCATCCTTTCTCTGGCCACTGTCATGAAAATCATACCGCATTGTTTTGTTCAACATAAAGGCTAAGTCAAAGTGTTCCACATTAACTGTGGAGTTACCTCCTCTCTGCAAGGAAGTCTTAGATACAATGAAAGAAAATTTTAGGTCTTCTTGGCTATTATGTGTGATGAAAATGCCCAAAAGAAAAATTTCTTGATATACTGGTCTTTACAGTACCTGAAACTGGAACATCTCAATAGGAGAGTTAAACAGTGAGTTCCCCCTTTTAAAGGCTTCAGAGGACGCTTCCTATCTCAACTGCCAGGAATCTGTTTTATCTTCAAAACACACTAAGCATCACTATGTGGTGCACAGAGACCTTAAGTGTCAAGTGTGTTTTTCTTAAGATACGTTTTCATTCCAGAGTGGCACTTATCTGCTCAAATAACATGTGGGAGTTGATTTCTGGGAAAAAAGGAAAGAAAAAAAAAATTCAAAGCCTTCCTGTCCTCCACCAGGATCCCCTCTGGCAGTTGTGAGGAGAACACATTCACACTTTTGTGGCACCTCGCTACCCTAAAGCTACCCCAAGACAGGCTCATACAGTGTTTCAGCAATGGAAAATCCTCTTGGAAGGATATGCCACAGTAAGGGGCCCTCTGACTAAACTACTGTGACCCCAGAGTTTCATGTTATTTCAGGTAACAGACAGTGAGCAAAAGGGAGAGACAGCCAGGCTCTAATGAGCAAAGAACTCGAAGCACTGTCAGCTGCCTGCTGCAGGATTATGTATGTCTGGAAAAATAATAAGACAGGTTTATTTACTCGGGCTGCAGAAGATGGCCAGTACCAGCAAGATTAAAGCTTACGCATATTTTCTGTACCAAAATGTCCAAGTTTGCCTCTCTATTTCTGAGTCAGCAATTGGAAAGAAGACCATGCATTCTTTCTGTTGCCCTGAGGACACAAAACAGTTTCTCTGGCTTTCTAGACAGCTATAAGCAGCAATCTATTTCAGATTTCCTCTCTTAATATGTGAGCTTCATTCTGAGAGGGCACGCCCTGAAAAAGAACACTTTACCCTTCCTACTTGTAATGCCGGTACCAGGATGCCATAAGAGGTCCAGCTCACCCTTCATGCCCTGGTTCTGAAGAGACAACCCTGTGTTTCATAGAATCATTTCAGTTGGAAAAGACCTTTAAGATCATCAAGTACAATCACTACATCTACCAAGTCCACCACTAAGCCATATCCCCAAGCACCACATCAATACACCCTTTAAACACCTCCAGGGATAGTGACTCAACCACCTCCCTGGGCAGCCTGTTTGGTGCCTGACAACCCTTTCAGTAAAGATATTTTTCCTAATGTCCAGTTTAAACCTCCCCTGGTGCAGCTTGAGGCCATTCCCTCTTGTTCTGTCACAAGTTACTTGTGAGAAGAGACCAGTGCCGGCCTCTTTACAACATCCCTTCAGGTAGCTGGAGAGAGCAATAAGGTCTCCCTTCAGCCTTCTTTTCTCCAGACTAAACAACCCCAGTTCCCTCAGCCACTCCTCACAGGCCT
>WTSP01013555.1:0-20600 GCA_025331215.1 Actenoides lindsayi | reverse complement strand
CTTCTTGGCCAGCTGGACACACTGCTGGCTCATGTTCAGATGGCTGTCAACCAACAGTCCCAGGTCCTTTTCCACTGGGGAGCTTTCCAACCACTCCTCAAGCCTGTAGTGTTCCATGGAGCAGGACCCAAGTGCAGGACCAATCCCTTGGCCTTGTTGAACCTCGTCCCATTGGCCTCAGCCCATCGATCTGGCCTGTCCAGATCGCTCTTTAAAGCCTTATAGCAGATCAAAACTCCTGCCAAAGTTGGTGTCATCTCAAACTTGCTGAGGGTGCCCTCAATCCCCTAATCCAGATCATTGATAAAGATATTAAGCAGAACTGGCCCTAAACCTTAGCCCTGGGGAACAATAAAATCAAGATTCCTTTGTCTGTCTTGGGGACAGAGCAGTATCTCTACTTTCTTGGTATGTGGCTGGGTGTTCTTTGACTGAAACATCTCAGCTGCAGTACTAATCAAGACAAAGCTGGAAGCTTTGGTGCTTTTCAATTTCAGGACATCATACAATTCTGTAAGAACTGGGATGTGGTCAGAATGAAAGTGAGGTAACAGAAACACTCCTAGATATTCACTGTGTATCTACAGTGTGATTGAAGGCACAGATGATATGCTAGGGGCTACATTTGAATTCTTATGAGAAATAATTATGAGTTTTTATTCTCAACTACCTTGAGCTTCTGTGCTACAGCTCATGTACTTTTTTCCCCTCTTCTTTTGTCTTTTCGAACAAACAGAAGTTGACAGCTTGTTTCTCTATGGAAGCACACCCCTCCCTTTCTTTCACAATGAAGCAGCAAGCTGAACTTGTCATGAGAATTGATTGCAGTTGAGACGATGAATGCTGCTGAAGGCACACTTGCAGTGTTGGGCCATCTGCATGTAGATTAGTCTCTAACACACTTTTCAAAAGTTGCTTTCCAAGATTCTTTTCCAAAGTATTTGAAAAACAATTTTTCAGTTGGCTTTAAGCAGCCAAAAACTTCTTCAGCATGATGCTCACCTGTGACCGGAAAACAGTGAGGCAGAGAATTCTAAAAGATTCTTCTACTTTCTGTTAAGATACTGCCAATGTCTGTTAAGTATCTTTATGAAACTAATGTTAAGAAATAACCTTTTAAGTAGCACATACATGACTGTCACCCCACTCCATGTCTGTTATGAAGTAGATGAGTGCTTCCGTAGAAATAAAAGGGCTGTCCTTCTGAAAAGCAGTATGTAGTTGGATGGTAAGGTAGCAGGCAGTCTTTAGGAGATGGAGGGTTCCCTGGAATGTGATCAGATTTAACTTAATCTTTGTAACAGAGTTGGCACAGTAGGTCACAGTGCAGTATCTGCACTAATCCTAGGCATATAGCATACCTCCAGAATAAACCTAGTTTTTTATAGGATGATAATGTAAACTCTGTGGTAGAAATTATAAGTATTAATCACTCTGTGAACCAGTAGTGGCTACTACTGCAAATTTGGGAATAAGTTTTCTTTTTGTCTGCTTTAATCTAACTTGTTTCTGAAGCATTCAGGACTTGCCATTTGGAGTTTTCATTAAGTTTATCTAAGAAGATCTGCACAATGCAATCTGCATCAGTGTGAACCGTTAGGTCAGCAGCCTAATAGCACAATTGTTCTGAAGGCTGAGAGTAAATAGCATATGGTTTGACAGCTGATTTGTAAGGTTACTTTTGATGCCTTGTTTTTGATCCACCTTTGTGAAAACCTGATTAAGCTGCTGTTTGCTAATAACAGAGTAACTTCAGAGATGACATTGGTTCTCTTTTGTACTTGGTCACAGAAACTACTCTGCTCTTGTGAAGTTGCGCTACATTATTTTAATAAGTGAGAGCTCTTACTGAAAATCTAGTTCAGCTTGTTAGATTATAGACCATATTTAGCTGTCAGTAGAAGCACTAAATTTTACGTTAGTTACATTTCTATAGCCCTGTTAATGGGGAAAGAGTTTGGATATTGATATGCTTAGAAATTTTATATATCTATAATTTATTCATATTCATACATGCTTATAAATGTTCTTAGGTTTTTATTCAGCTTTTTGAAGCTGCATCCTAACTCTTGTGGTGTTTTGTTTTGTTGGGTTTTTTTTGTAAAATACTGTAGGTATGTGGGCAAAGATTATTCTTCTGCCCAGGACCAAATGGAAGATGACATGAAAGGATACTATAGTCAGAATAGTACAGTTTCAGTAGCTCATTCTCTGAGCGTTGGGCAACTTGTTGCAGTACATGCTGAAGAGGACTGGTTGCGTGCTCGGATAATTTCTCTAGAAGACAACAGAATAAAGGCAAGCTATTACTTCTTTTGGCACTTGGAGAAAGACTTGAAACAATCTTTTTTTCTTAAATGTGCTGCAGTAACATTCTCTCCTTTCTTGCCCTGAAGTACAGTTTTCTTCCTTCTATTTTCAGTTATATCAGAAATTAAGACTTTTTTTAAGTTACATGATTGCCAAAATTAAACAGTATTTCAGTTTTCTTTCCATAAATAGTTTGAGTTTGGGGGTTTAGTTTTGCATTTTATAGAGGCTGGGGCCTATAACACTTTTGAATTGAAAATGTACCTTTGGCAGTCTTAGAAGGAATGGGTGCAGCAGCACTGTTTCGAGTGGGACAGGGGAAGAACGAAATTCACTAAAATGTCTAATTCAGAAGTATCTATTATATGCATATGAATAGCAGGACAATGAGAAGGATACTTGTGTTCCTTTCAAGCAGATCTGGTATTCTGGGAGTTATATGTAGTGTGCATTTTAGTTAAACCCCTTTGACATTATTGAACTGTCTGTTAAACTTTTCTTAGGCCAGGCAGACTGTTCTTGCTGTCTGCAATGAAACTAGAATACATCATGGAACATGAGAGTTTCTAAGTCTCAATTATTTCTTACACAGTCAAACATTAATGATACTTTTTGTTTGTTTGTTTCTTCCCCCAGTTAGGTTACTTTTTACCCATTCTGCTTAACGTACTTCTAAAGTTGATTCATTTCAGAAATATCTAGATAGCACATGTATTAGAATTCATATTTTTCTCAAAGCTAGTGTGATACCTTTCAGCTGGAGCTTGGAGGGGGGGTTATCAGAACTTGATTTTGTGAAAGATTGTTGGGTTTAGAGAAGTGCCAAGGATGTTGGTATCAAGCTCGCCTCTGATTTCTCTCTAGCCGTGAGATGAAAGAAGGCTACTGCTTTATTGCAACGTTTGCTAATTATGGTCTGACACACTGTTCAGGATCCTTTTTCACTGTTCAGCATGCAGCATTTTTGCATGATGGAGCTGAGAAAAGAGTTGTAAAAAGCCTTATCAAAGCCTTCTTTCTCTCACTTTAGCTCCAACTATTTGCTTCCAATCAGCAGTCTCCCTATTGGTTTCCTGCATTGACTGTGGTATCTATATCAAATTTACTATAAGAATAGATCAAAATAATTTTTCTAATGCTGTAAAATCTAAAGGCGAAACATAGAATGGCACTTCAGTGGTATTTGACTTTTAAACTCTTTCAAAACTTTACAAATAAAAAGTTCCACTTTTATTACCTTTATTCATGTGGTTTGAGGTAATATGTTCTGAGTCCTTCCAGCAGTGTTCCCATTAAGTGTTGACATTCAGTGGGACAGTTGGAGAAGATGATTTTACAGAGATCTTGAGAAGGGGGGGCCTTCCCTGAAAACTGAGTATCCAAGCAGTGAAACGAACATGAGATTAATGGTGTTACATAGTACAGATTTAGTGAAAACTGATGTCTGTGGCTGCACAGAGAATGCAGTAACTGAATACATTTTCCCTAGACTCAAGAAAACATATTTACAATTATATTCATAATTGTAATGCTTGTATTCATTTTCCATTTTCAGGTATGCTATGTTGATCATGGCTTCAGTGACTTTGTGGAAAGCAGCAGTGTGTACAAACTACAGAAACAGTTTACTTCACTTCCGTTTCAAGCTGCAAAATGTAAGCTGGCAGGTAAGAGAATGCCAGTGTTGACTATACAGCTTGCCGTGGCACGGTTCATGGATTAAGGCATCTCAGCTGGCAGTTTTGATCTTTGTTTGTACTAACTCTGTTAGGTTAGATTTTGTCCATACTGATAGGCATGAAAAGAAGGAATGGGAAGGAAGGAAGGAATGGGAAGGAAGGAAGGAATAGGAAGGAATGGGAAGGAAGGAAGGAATGGGAAGGAAGGAAGGAATGGGAAGGAAGGAAGAGTTTTATAAAGCAACCTTGATATTAGAGGATCTTGATATCAAGTATGTCTGTAATGGAGCTTCGTTGTTTCTCTATTTAAATTTTCCTATTTAATATTTGTGAACCTGAAGAAATATGAGGAAACATTTGCTGTGGTGTGAAGCAATGTACTAGCACAACTCCTTTTCCCACAAATAAGGCACATCTGTTGTGACCGGTTCAGGCAATATATTCCTAAATATGATCCTATTTAGTTACTTTAAAGTGATCCTTCCCCTTTCAGTACTTGCATATTTGCAGACTTCCTACACTCTGCTGAAAGCTATTTACCTTTCTAAAACTGGTAGGCATTTGTAACTTTTTTTAAGTTAGTTATATTTTATTTTAAATATAAAATTGCCACAAATGAGGTTTTGTTTGGTTTTTCATACTTAGATGCATTTGATATTTTTCTGTACATTTGCCTTGACTCTTTCTGAAGAGGATCTTTTTCTTCCTTTTTTTTTTCCTTTATCCCTCAAAAGTGGCTTTCTGTGTTAAAAAAGTGACAATTAAGCAGAATACAAGTAGGGGCACGGTACAACTTTTCTGCTGCATCCTGATTCTTGGAAAGATTCTGGTTCCGACAAAGACCTGGTTATTATTTTTCCCTTAAAATTCAGTGATACATAACAAATATGCTGTGATTTACAGGACTGGAAGTCTTCTGTGATGATCCTGTCCTAGTAAAGACTGTGGAATCACAGACGTGCTCTAAAATACTTGCTGTGGAAATATTGGAAAAGAGTGATACTCCTCTTCTTGTTCTCTATGACACTTCTGGAGAAGACGATATAAACATCAATGCTACTTGTCTGAAGGCTTTGTATGACAAGTCCCTTGAACTGCACCTACAGGTACCATTTTCCTATTTCCTTCTTTGTTCATTAACAATCATTGCCTGCTAAGATCTTGGATGGACAAAAACAGTACTGAGAAATTTGCTAAGTTTGTGTGTGTGGCTTTCCTCCCCCCACCTCTTGTCAAAATCTTACCATTGCAGGTAGATGCACTGTACACAAATGTCAGAGTAACCAGTGTTTTCTCTGATGGAAGCTTGTATTGCCAAGTGCCATCTAAAGGCTTGTCCAGACTTTCTGAAATCTTGCAGAAAATAGAAGACTTCTTCCTTTACAAGGTAGGTTCTATGGTGAGGGAAGTGGTGAAGTAGTCTTTCTTCATAGTGTAACGTAACATAGTGTAACATAATGCAAGTGTAAGTATCATTTTCCTTACATATCAGTTCAAGGTTCTGAGGTAGCCATAGACTATTTGAAAAGGTTGTAATTCCTCTTTTTTTGGGGGGTGCATCCTTCATCATGAGAAGTGTCTTTTGATGCTTTCTTGTTCACAAGCTGCCTCTAAAGCTTCTGTAACTACTTATGACTTTTCCTGGATAGTTACAACAGTAACAATATGGCTCATAATGGGAAGCTTCCAATGGAAACTGCATCAGATTTGTATAAAGCTTGTGGAGATAACAGCCTCATTTTTTTACTAGAATTTTTACTTACATAATGGAGTTGAGATGTGTAAACAGCCTGGCCCACAGCACACCATTCAAGGTGGCAATAAAAGCAGTGTAACCAAGGTCCATTCTTTTTAGCCTGTATTCCTTGGAGATTTAATGGCTTTGATCTGACCTACTGCATATCTTGTCCTTGTACCCTTAGCTTTCAAATGTTGTAGCTAATTTCAACTAAAACTGATGTATAGGAGGTGTTCGAAAGTCTAAAGTTGCTTTAAAATTTGCATGCAGCACAGAAGTGTGATATTGCACCAGCCTTTTACAGGTACATAGAATCATTTCGGTTGGAAAAGACCTTAAGATCATCAAGTCCAACCATTATGTCTACCAAGTCCACCACTAAGCCATATCCCCAAGCACCACATCAATACACCCTTTAAACACCTCCAGGGATGGTGACTCAACCACCTCCCTGGGCAGCCTGTTTGGTGCCTGACAACCCTTTCAGTGAAGACATTTTTCCTAATGTCCAATTTAAACCTCCCCTGGTGCAGCTTGAGGCCATTCCCTCTTGTTCTGTCACTAGTTACTTGTGAGAAGAGACCAGTGCCGGCCTCTCTACAACATCCCTTCAGGTAGCTGTAGAAAGCAATAAGGTCTCCCTTCAGCCTTCTTTTCTCCAGACTAAACAACCCCAGTTCCCTCAGCCACTCCTCACAGGCCTTGTTCTCCAGACCTTTCACCAGCTCAGTTGCTCTTCTCTGGACCCCTTGCAGCACCCTGACACCTTTCTTGTACTGAGGTGCCCAAAACTGAACCCAGTACTTGAGGTGTGGCCTCACCAGTGCCGAGGACAGAGGGACAATCACCTCCCTGGTCCTGCTGGCCACACTGTTCCTGATACAGGCCAGGATGCCATCGGCCTTGTTGGCCACCTGGGCACACTGCTGGCTCATGTTCAGCTGCTTACCGACCAGCACGCCCAGCTCCCTTTCTGCCATGCAGCTCTCCAGCCACTCCTCCCCAAGCCTGTAGCATTGCTGGGGGTTGTTGTGGCCCAAGTGCAGGACCCAGCACTTGGCCTTGTTGAAGCCCATATGACTGGCCTCAGCCCATCGATCCAGCCTGTCCAGGTCCCTCTGCAGAGGGCCTCACACCGATCCACACTCCCACCCACCTTGGTGTCATCTGCAAATGATGACCAGGAGATGAGGATTTAAGCTCTGTGCTGTCCACACTATTGCCTTCATAGCATGAATCCAGTTTCCATGTTGAATAAAAAGATAAGTTGTTGTTCACGTGGTAGAATCCAAAAAATATCCCTAAAATTAAACTAACAATTTAAACAATAGCAGGCTTCACTGAAAACAGGGGTCACTCCTCCAAATGCATGTCTACCAGAACACTACGAACAGGAGGAATCACTGGACAGGAAGGAGAGGCTGCAGGTGGTTGCCATTATGCATGGCTGTTTTGTCTCTGTTTATAGCTTCAGCTACATCATTCTGTTACTATAGATGACTGTCTTGCAGCACCCACACTGACACCCTCGTCTGCACCATGACTGGAAAGTAGAAAGCACAGATAACGATCAGATGTCACTGAAGCTGGCACAGTATTTAGAGTACCAACTGATCAACAAGGCCCTGAAAGAACTGCCTCAGCACATAACTGGCTCCAATACCAAGTAGCTTTCTGCATATTTCAAAGTTACACTGACATCCCCTGAAGCAGGTGGAGATGTTTTTTCTATACAGACTGGCAAAAGGAAAGCTCCTAAAGCTGACACTTGAGTGATGAATTCATGCTATCTGTAGCTGAATTAGTTATTACTGTGCAGTAGAGGATGAGTAAATCCACAGGCTACTCTGTGGGCTTTGGACAACATGGCTCAAGTAGCTCCAAGCAGCAGATGCATACGAGTGGCAAAATCATGCAGGCCCCCTGCACCACAACTGGCTCAGAGGGCCCTCTGTGTATGATGTTGACCTGAAGTGAAAAGTTGAGTCACTGGAGAACCATGGTGAGATGAGACCAGCAGAGAGATGTGAGTGAAGATCAACACAACTGCAGCCATGGACAGCAGATATATGTAGTGTATGACAAGACTAGCATATTTCCTCTAGCACCAGTCTCTAGCAGGAAGCTGTACAAGAAGTACACATCTTCTGCAGATGGGTAAGCACAAAAGAATGATCTCACAGGAGCAGACAGAAGAACAGCCTCTGAAGAGCACACATTCACTCACTCACTCACTCAAGTGACTAAAAGCAATCACCGTGTCCCTGTGCTCACACCTAGTAACAACACCCACCAAGGACTTGAGAAGGCTGATCAGGTGAGTTTTCATGACAGCTATCACACCCGCAGTTATCTGAAGCCTACAGCACACTACAGGCTCCTCAGCAAAGCTACACTGTATTCAGCTCTAACATATGATTGTTCTAATTTACTTAAGTGAACACTAAATGGTACTTCTTTTTCCCTAATTAGTGATGACTCTTCTAGCCTTTGAGCTTGCTGTTAAGTTAACAGTCCAATTGTGACAAATCAATGAAAACAAAACAGCACAAGTAAAGCCAAGAATAAAAGTTCGGTGTCAAAGATAATGGTTTCCATGACAGGCAAAAAAAATCAATATAATGTAATACTGCCCTGGGTATTCTTGTTTTTTTTTAATGTTAGGGTGGTAGATGCTGAAATCCAAACGTGTTTTAAAACAGGCTTTGGCTGAATAACATAGGGAGAAACTAAGCTGCAGTTGAAAACTGCTCTACAAGCTGTTTCCCCTTCATTCATACTGTCCAAATACTGTTGAAGTAAACTCTCTGAAATATTTTGACTCAACTGTTCTAGCACATTCTCTCTTTCCAGTGCACAGGGCTCCTTTTATAGCAATCATCTCTGCTGTGTTTTATATTTTTCTCTTTACGGTAGTACTGCTTCAGCTCTGCTATTTGGACTGATCCAAGGAGTTCTCAGCAGCTCATGTCTTTTCCTTTCTTTGGTTGACCATTAATTTAAAGGAACGTATTTTAATTTATGGAACAATGCACCAAAATTTATCTATGGAATGATTTTCTTTAAGAAAAAGCTGGGAAGAGGGGAAAAGTCTTTGTGAAGGGAGATGCAGAAATCTCAGCATCTTGGAATCTCTATTTGGCCTCAGTTTCTATATACATGAAAAACTGGGAAACGGCTTATGAAAAAGCAACCCAAAGTAAACGTTTCAGATGACACAAGTGGTATGTAATAGTTATTTGTAACCATGAGGCACTATCTTTGAAAGACAAAGTAGAACCCACTACTATCAAAATGTAATGAAAGGCACACTCATAAGCAACCCACTTCACTGGTTGTCTGTACATTGTTTTACTGAACCATTTTGGTATCTACAGTAGGTGTGCTGCATCACTTCTGAGCACAGGTCCCCACTTAGCGTCCTCCTTCAGAGACTGACATGCTATCCACTCTCATCTCTCTCAGACTTCCAGTTTTTTTCTGTTTCTGCTTGGATTTTTTCAACATATGGACCTAAAATGGGAAGTTTTAAAAGAGTGTGAGTCGGTAATCACCTATAAGCAGATCTAAGGCAATTAACAAGTTAAATGTTGGAACTGCAACAGAAAAACATTTAAATACACAACTATCTGAAGCACCTATCCTTACACAGCTATAGGATTAACTGCTTTTTTTACATAAACATAGATACACATATATGTATACAGATGTACAAGGATATGTATGTGTGTGCATGTATATTCATGTACACACATATACAGATAACACTATTAGTCACTAATCTAACAGAAATAAAGAAATACTTCTCACTGGAATTGCAAGTTAGGTTTCCACTCTCTCTCTTTTCCCTCCTTTCTCTTGGATAAAGTTTAACATACTCCAAAACATTAGAGGCGTGACCCTCTTTTTCACCCATTTCTCCTCTGCAAGGGCCATTGCTTTGGTAGCCCTCCCGGCAGGGCTACATATTCTCCAAGACTGCCTGTAGCAACAAATTTCTGTGAGTTATAAAGGCATCCTTAAGGTAGCAGGAAAATGTGTAGACTGGTGTGCACCAGAGTCATCTACTACAAAAAGTTTATTCACAATTCCGATGTCAGTAGACAAATGAAATTTTTAGGTAGTTGATGGTCTTTTCCTTCTATCGTATACATTGAGATAACAAAGAAAACCAGACACTGATTACTCCACAGTCTCTTTTTCTCAGACTCTCCACCTCCGTTATTCTGTTTTCTCCTTTGCTGCTCTGTGACAGACCTTCCTTCCTCTGTCACCACCATCAGGCTGCTTCCTACCTCACACACTGCAGCACTACCATGGCCCTCATAACTGTGATCTCCTTCAGGGCAAACAGTGCTGCCTGCAGAACTCAATGCAGGGGAAAAGGGGAGAAAGTTAAGTCACTGGGCTGAAGCTCAGAGAGTATTCTGAAGAACACAAGCCTCATGTGAGCCAGTGGGGAGGGCCCTCGAACCATCCTCTGCAGAAACTACCGTGTATTTATCCAACAGTTACCACATCATGCTGACTAGTTCCTTTACAGTTAACCAACAGAACACAATAGACAAGCAAGACAGTATGATAATACTCATTGGAGAGATAAAGTCAACTGCTAAGACAAACCTACAGCCAATACCTTTGGTCCTGCAGCAGAAATAATAATCTGGCCAGGGGCCTGAATCCAGGGTTCTCCATCAACTTGAACTGGAATTGGCTTTAGAAGCGTTACACGAAAGTATGAGCCTTGGGCTATGCGGATTCCTGATCGAAAACCACCTTGGACTTGACCCTGTTAGGAAGTAAAAGCCAGGATATCAATCATCCTAATAAACAAGAGGCACAAATATTAGCTGCACTTAAACTAAAGCAGGTGGATAGAATTTTATTCTCCCTTGACATTTTGAATTTCAAGTAATAGAACGACTTAGGCAAAATCTGCATAGGTTGTCTTTATTAATGCAGTGTTAATTATTTAAGTTAGTGCAGAGGCAAAGTAACTTACACAGTGAAGTAATTTGTGCACTCAGGTTGGCCAAGGAGAGTGCGCTCACAAAGGTCTCATTTGCTTTTACTGTCTCTCTGCATGACATAGTAAACACACTTTCAAAACACCTAACTATGTACACAGACTTTGGCACATGTGAAACTCAGAAGTCCAAAAGCACTTTATCAAACAAGGAGAGAGTTTTGCCAAACTCAACTCCATATACAAATATATATATATATATATATATATATACACACTCAACTACATATACTGAACTACAACTAATGGTTGAGTGTTAACTGTAAGAAGTGAAGCCAAGTGAACTCTGCTGTTATACATGCTCTTGGGGAATGTGTACAGACATTAAACATGGAGGTAAAAACTTTAACAGAAGATCAGAAAACCAAAGCTTAGATTTGTTAAACTTTGTATTCTAAAGTAACTGGTACAATCCTTGTTGCTTTTAACTTAAAAAATTGTTAAGGATTTCTACCAAACCACTCCTTCTAATGGAACGTTTTATATTTGTCTTCTTTAAAAGATCTAAATTACAAACCAGCAAAGTTGGCCAACACCAAAAGCTGGACGGCACAATTTTAAGCACCCACATTTCCATTTTTGGTGGTTGTATGCGAGTAGATGTCTCTAGTTACCTGACCACATACACTTTTACCGCCACAGATTTCTTAAGATAGTGAAAGAAAATATGAAGAACAGAGACAAATAACCTGCCATCCCACCGACTGCATGGCCAATAACAGGCCATTGTAAAAATAGGTAGTACATGGAAGAATTAAAGTTGCACAGATTGAGTTGCAATATTCTTTGCAGAACAGGCATATCATCTGCTTCTCGCAGCTTTCAGATCAAAAGCAGCCAGTGTCAGATTCTCAGAGACACGCATTGGAAAGGCTGTGGCAGACAATTATAAAGCCACCTGTCCAGAAGGAATCTGCCCTGATTGTGAAGGGGTATTACTGGATTTTTTGCAAATACAAGTGAAGAGTGAGTGTTTTTATAATATTAAAATAAGGTCTTGCTTTCAGGTTTTAAGACCTGTTACAAGAAGTCTATGTATATAATACATACACATACATATATTTGCATTTCATATATACTTATATGTTTGTACATGTATATAGGTGTATACACATGTGTTTCTGGCCTCGGTTCAAGCCTGCCGAAGTCATGAAGATTTCCTTGTGCACTTTCAACAAGTTCTTCACGCTTCTATTACTACTTCTTATCCAACCACAGGTTTCTTCAGATTCCGTTCCATCTGTTGTAGTCTGGCACCTAAATATGGACCTTCAGGGCAGGCAGTGAGAGGGCAATGCAGAGCACAAGCAGGCAGACAGCTGCCATGAGACTCAAGAAGTTTACAGCCTGCAGCCATTTCTGCATGATGCAACAAGTACCTGAATAAATGATGGCATAGCATAGATGCATATTTTTTAGGACTATGCACTTGCAGTGCACTGTTTGTTAAAAAAATTCAAAAATTAAGTTTACTTTGTTTCATACCAGGATGGAAACTTACCATGTGAACGACACCAGTCACACCAACAACTTCCAGCAGGCCGTCATCGATGCGTGGTTTCTCAAAGCGGTTATCACTCTCAGAGCCCCAGAGATCAGCTCCAGAACCCCAGCTGCATAGAGAGCACACCACAGTGACCAGCTATAGACCTCCTGTCTGCCACAGAGCACCCTGCTCAGCACCCTGCCTACGGTGGGTGGTTTGCCAGACTTCAAAAGCTAGACACTCTGCTCCTCACCAGCTGGAGAAGACAGCACAGCTGTCCTGCGCTCTAAGAGCAGGAGGTGGTCTCCTAAAATCTGGAAGATGTCTGGTCAGGTCTTTTAGGACTGAGAAAAGGAGTGAAGTAAGTAGTGTGCATTTGAAAGAAAAAGGTAAGAACAAAGTAACTCCAAAGAGTGTTAGTTTGCTGGAGAATACAGGTTACAGCTACAGTAACCCTTAAGTTCTACAACTAAAAAACTCAATGTAGATCTTATTTAACTTGACAATATTAACGGAAGCTACTGAAGAGAAACTAAAGCTAAAACAAGTATCAAGTTTTTATTCTTGTAGCTGTTCAAACTCACTTCAGTTAAGCAGTCATTCCTGCACTTCAGACTCCTGAAATGCTCTTGACAATTTAACACTGTGTTGCTTTTTCTGCAGTATTGACCCTCCTTACTCAAATCACTCACTTATTGTTTAGTGCCTTGACTGCTCAGTACTAATCATGACCTTTCCTCCTCCACAGTACTTAAACGGAACTTGCACTTGCTTGTATGTGCATGTGCACACACATATGTACATGTAAATATATATACATTTGAATAAAAAGTTGAAATGTAACACTTAAGACTGAAATGGAAAAGAGATACAGGTAGGCTAAGATAAGACTGCATGAAAAAAAAAAAGTATGGCAGCACTAATTACCTGCTGGTTTTGTGCCGACAAAAACCATGTAGATTTGTCTGCCTTCCTCCCGTGACAGTGACTCTTTCTGCCTGCAGGTGTCAGGGCAGCCCCACAACCGGAGCTCTGGGTTTTCCAGCTACTCTGGTAGCATCACTGACTGCACATCTACTGACCAGCTGGCTGTAGGACCTGGACAGTGTTTGACAGTTGAACCCTGTCTGTGCTTCTTGGCAGGAGCTGCTTAGGCACTTGGTCTCCAGCATGCCAGAAAGTGTGTCCAAGGTGATCAAGTTTGATACTCCTACAAGTCATGGGAAATCTGGTGGACCATTTGAACAGTTTGGGGGAGGGGGGAAATGGTAGTCAACAGAAGCTGCAGGACTACAACCATGCCTAAAACGTTGTGTTTTACTAGAAAACTGCTCTAAAAGAAGCCTGAAGAACTTTGGTGAGGAGATCATTCCCAATTACTCCTAGGACACAGAAGAAATAGCAAATGTACGTGTGTCTGGACTGGGAAAACAAGATAGTAGTACCTTTATGTGGAGTGAGACTGTGAGTTTCAAAGGATCAGAAAAATCATGTCAAAACAGTGTTAAGAACTAGCTCCTTTGGCACAGCTGCAAAAACAGTGAGTCAGGCAATAATCAAAAATACCCAGTAACAACCTTCTGATAATCTAAACCATTTAAGGTCTAATAGAACCATTTGACATTTGGTGCTCAAAGACCAAGCAGCATTTCCACACATATAGCCAGACATGCACTCATACAGGATCCTTTCTCTCCTTTTTACCTGGGTATATTAATAAAAATGAGTCCTTCTATACTTGGCAACTCCACCTCGTGCTGGTCCACTTGAAGCTTTATGTCTTTGTGAAGATTTCTGGTATGACTTATCTTCTGTAGCCCAACTTTCACGTAAACTCCTTTGTTGCGAAACCTAGGAGACAAGCATCCTGTAAAGAAGTAAGGCCCAGCATAGCACTCTTCCTCGTACGTATACCAGTATTGTCCTCTAGGAGGCATGTTTGGAGAGTTTTTCAATTAAAACCCTCTCCAAATTCTTCTAGCTTTACTGCTGACACAAAGCATAAGCCACAAACTGCTACTTTATATACCTTTTATTTAAGGGATGATTTGTGCTCAAGGCACGTGGAGACCTGTGAAATTTTATTACAGAATAATCATCCCTTCTTAAAGTACTGACTGAATGCAATGTCTCTTTGAAATTCTCTGGGCTAGAAAACTGTATTTTTAACTAAGACCCAGAGGTCTTCCAGAAACATTCTAAAATGTTGTCTCATGTGGTGCTAGAATAATTAAGGCACAAAAACCTTTCCAAGTCTTTGTTTTACAGATCACTAGTTCACTTGAAACGTACTCGGCCGCAGAAACTTAAAGCACACTTACTAATGTTAACCTGCGACAGAGCTCTAACGTATCTAATTTTAGAGTAAAAAAAGATGAGGAAGATCCTATGGCATCCCTAGAAATGTCAAAATATTTTAAGAATAACATAAACAAATGTTAGTTAAACACACACAGTATTTTCTTCTATAAAGGAAACCTTTGGATACATGGCCTTCAGGGCAACCTTAAAATAAAATGCATAAATTTCCATTATTTGATACTTCTAGCACATAGGTGTCACTGGAATCCAACTCTGCAAAATATCTCCAGAATTATGCAAACACTGTAGGCATTCAGGTGGGGAAGACAGACAGTTTAGTGTGTGGGTTACAGTCAACCCTTCAGACAGAGACTTTTCAGAGCTTTTAAATCTCAGAATCACAGAACTGTAGGGGTTAGAAGGGACCTCTAGGGATCACATAATCCAACCCCCCCACCAAAGCAGGATCACCTAGGGCATGTTGCACAGAAACATGTCCAGGTGAATTTTGAAAGTCTCCAGGGAAGGAGACTCCACAACCTCTCTGGGCAGCCTGTGCCAGGCTCCATCACCCTCACAGTAAAGAAGTTTTTCCTCATATTTAGATGAAACTTTCTGTGTTCCAGCCTGTGCCTGTTGCCTCTTGTTCTATCACAGGGCACCACTGAAAAGAATCTGGCTCCATCCTCTTGACATCCACCCTTCAGATATTTATAAGCATTGGTCAGATCACCTCTCAGTCTTCTCTTCTCCAGGCTCAACAGCTCTTCGTAAATTAGATTGGGAATTAAATTATTACATTGGGCATGACTAGTCCTACATGATAACAGTTTTAAACAGCACCCAATTAAAGGTACCTAACATAACACCATTTAACACATGCATAACACATTCTACTCCAGACAAGACAACAAGAGGTGTCTATGCTAAGAGAGGTTTGTCTAATTTGGAGACAGATGTAAAATAACATAGTTTTGTTAGGAAGCACAATACTTTAAATATCTCCCAAAAGTATTAATTTTTGTGGCATAAAAAAGGAAGCCTGCAGAAACAAAAAGAATATAGTACAGTGCCATAATGGCAGACATAGCTCTGAATTACATGACTTCTAAGAAACCCCTGTGGACCAGTGGGGTCCACTGGATCCAGAGATGATGGATACAGCATTCTGTGACACACAACAAAGGGTCAATCTGTCAGAGATTAAATCCTATCACTCCATTCATTAAATCCTATCATTCCATTCCGTTTATGCATCCTGCTAGGACACTGAGGCCAACTAAGAATAAAGAAAACAATTTCTGTAACGTTATCACACCAACTCCTACCCAATGGCTTTGAAGGTGACAAAGATTTTCTGATTAAAATGGCCAGCCAGGCTTAGAAGGGTGATTCCTGCACCATCAGGAATCACCACCCTTCTTTGCACATGTACATGTGGGACATGGTCTGGGGAGAAAGTGCCCATGAAGTTGTCAGTCCACTTCTAGCAGTAATATACTAGCTCACCTACTGGGGTAGAAAGAACGAGCATCTTCTAAAGCAAACCCTTGGTTAGACACATTTTGCATGCAGTTGTTTCACCACATTTAAGTAGCACAGCAGGAAGGAGGAAGCTGTCCTTGGAGCAGCCTCCAACACCCTATCTGTGCTGAGGAAAATCACAGACTGTATGAGGTGAGACCACATTGCATTCGCACCTGTAAAAGACACTGACAGGGACGAGAGAGGAGGGCAGGGCATCACATGCAGCTCATCCATTACCATGGAGCCAGGGCGTCCTTGCATCAGCTCAGCTGCAACACTTGCAGCATTATCTCACCCCTGAACCATCTGGGAGGCTCTCTAGGGTACAGATATGGAAGTAACATCCTATTGCTCCAGTGAGTTTGGGGATTTGATCTACGCAGCTCAGGAGTCACCCTTCAGATTGTTTTTCTATGGAAGATGCACTGCAAGTATAGCCAACATTCACATACTACCTGATGCCCCACTGGTTACACCCATAAAGCTTCATACACCCTTCCTGAGGAACACTCAGAAAGTTGGACTAATTCTTCAGTTAGGCTAACTGAATACCTCAGAACAGATAAAGTTAAAAGGTGATCCTATATAGGACCAGTTTCCTGGATTATGAAAGTAAACAAGTGTTTATTAAGAATTGCAATCCTATACACATCCTTGATTGAGCAAACTAAGAAACACCCTTTACTTTTAAATTAAAAGTCCTGTGAACAAGTCTCCATCGACTCAGGGAGACACCACAGCATCAGCTTACACTGTTAGTTCAGTCACCTCTGTGGCTGTTGCCCAAGGAGCAAGCACTTCTGGTGGCCAGAGGAAGCAAGACCATCAGGAACTGCTTTCCAAGCTTTCACAGGAGCAAAATAAAGAAGCCAGTTCTCAAGAGTTATGAAGAAATGAAGTGAGCTGATGCACAATGCCAGACTTCTCAGAGCTCTTGCCAATTACCACACGCCCAGAAGGGTGGGTTTGGGGAACGCTCTTTTAAAGGTGACAGATAAGAAAACTGTGTGCTAGGCCTTGTAAAATGAACTGCACATTCCCATGAGTACTAATAAACAGCTGAGTAACATCTCTCCCAAGCAAACCCCTGAGAAGGGCAGCACACAGCACGGAAACCTATCAAGAAAAACAAAATGACAGCTTTTTATCTAGTCCTGAAATTCAGCAAGCTCACCACTGGGTGGGAAACCACCACTGCAAAAGCTAAGAGCTCTGACCGATAATTAGCATCTGTTTGGTGCTTTTATTAGGGTGATCTTACTGACTGGGAAAGAACTTTACCAGGTTCATACAAAGAGGACCCAAGACAGAAAAAAATAAATAAATTGAGGCGTTTAAAAACTCAAAATGGACAGATCAACCAATACTTTCGAACCTTCCACCCACCAAGAGAGAAAACAGTTCTGTATCTTTAAAAAATGATCTAGCCTTGCATTAAATCATGCAGAATATTCTCTCTGCCTAAGCTTACCCCCATCAGTTTTGGGTGGCACAGGCAAGATGTGTTCTCTCCTGTCACAGGCAACCCTAAGGATTGCTCCAGCATCGACTGGGAATGAGAGAATGAAGGAAGATACCCTGATCCTTAAGTTTTGAGCTGCGAGAAGACACACCACGTAGCTTGGTGTTCAGCAGCATAAAAACCACCACTGCCAAACACATATCACTTCTGTCTGCCCTGCAATGCAGGGAAACCAACACTGCACTGTGAGCCAACAGACAGCGGCAAGGAGTCCTGAGTGTGTGAAGAGACTCTGCAGCATGAGGCCAGAGAGCACACAGCTTTCAGGACATTTACCATCTTAACGTCTTGATTAAGAAGAGCCTATTTTACTCCCAAGGACTACCTGAAACTTCTGTTGTCACAACCTGAATCTTCTGTTTCTGCACTCAAGAGCAGCCAGTTCACAGCTGTTGTATCTGGCATTAAGTAGCCACCTTTCTTCATTTACTGAAAAAAACCAGTAATAAAAAGCTAATCTTGCTGGGAAGAGCATATGCACTTGCGTATCCTGGGTAAAGCAGTTTTAACAATCATCATCACAAGACAGTGAAAGGCAACAAAGATGTGTCAGCACTGTCAGTCTGCACAAGCTGTTCGTCCTGTACCTCAGTATCAATTATTTCATGTTTCTTTCCCAGATCATGAAATGTATAGCCCTTCGGATTTAAAAAAAACCCCAAACCACCACAAATAACAAACCATCTCTTCTTTCCCTCACACCCTTCAAGACACCCTGGTTGCACGGTGTACAAATACACGTGTAAAGGGTTGGCAAGAATGGTACCAAGTCATTGCCCACTGCACTGCAGGTGCTGCACATCATGAACTGACAGGTAAAGATTAAAGGGACAAAAAGAACACACAGCAATAAAAGCTGAAGTATTAGCCCTTAAATACAGTGGCAATAAAAAACGGACACGTATTTTAAAGAACGGTAGCTCTGCAGAGTAGTGTATCTTAGAGGAAGAACGAACATATCTCTTCCATGATATTAATTGTACAAATAAATCTAGAACAGCTTTATACACTAGAACAGGCACTGCTATGTGCAAACTTATTGCCCAGTTTTACTACCAAAGGTGCTTTTAATCCAGTGGATTGAAAATGCAAACCAGTGCTTAATAGCAAATTATGTACCACAAACAGCATTGTGTATTAGTCCATTTTTAAGAAAAAACCACGAGCAATGTCTGTAATAATGGAACTCTGTGAGATAGGTGGGGTCATGTATCATTACATTCATAACCAGAGAATATTTTTAGTCATTAGAATTTGAATACTGCATAGTTTTAACTGGCTTTAACTCTCTCTGGCAACCAAGAGACAATTTAGGGGACGTTTACTCACACACATAGGGGAAAGCAGACAAAAACAGCTTCTACAAGGAACCGCTGATCAATTACACAAATGTGCTTTCTTTTTCTCATTGATTTCAGTGATTATGGGAAGCAGAAAAAATACTTTTATTGCTTGATCTGCATGCCAGAAAGGAGGAAGGTCTCTATCCACACCTTCTTAATCACACCGTCTCCTGTGAGATACAGAGATCTCTTTCTATCCTTGTGACCAGCACACAGGTGCTACCACAGCACTAAGTATGAGCAGGAAAGTTACAAAGAAGTTCTGAACATTGTGTTTACTGCTCACGTAGCAGTGCTGCCCTCCTTCCTGCTAAGGGCTTTA
Source organism: Actenoides lindsayi (assembly GCA_025331215.1). Classification (NCBI taxonomy): domain Eukaryota; kingdom Metazoa; phylum Chordata; class Aves; order Coraciiformes; family Alcedinidae; genus Actenoides; species Actenoides lindsayi. The sequence continues at coordinate 1,346 of WTSP01013555.1, read as the reverse complement.
AACAAGAAATATTTCCACCACCTCAGCATTTCACTGAACTCAACACTGCAGTTATTGGCAAATAAGTATACCGAGTAATAATGACACGGCTTCCAAAATCCGTGTTAATATTCTCTCTTGGTAAAAGAAAAACAACACCACCAACACCCCAAACCCAAACAAAATCCCTAAATTCTGTCTACAAGTTTCTGGCTAACTTAACTCCTCCCTGTGCCAGCTCTGCCTCAAGCAATGCTGTCTGTGGATACCTGAAGCATTTCAGGATTACTAGTCACAGTGTAAGCTGGAAGTTGTGCAATACCACAGAGTTTGCCCATTGCCGCTGGTTTCCCCAGGATTACCTGCTATTAAATTTCCCTGGTTCTTCTTCTCTAGCATGATGGAAGTCCAAGCTCAACTCTGCATCAATGCCAAGACCACAGTAGTTGTTCATCTGTACAATCTGACAAAAAAAAATAAATAAAATTGTATTATTTCCTCCTTACATTTATCAGTGAAGAGAGGTTCCAAACTCATTCAACAAAAGCAAGCTTTGCAGATGATCCTTACAAGTCATTTGCATCTCAACAGATTCTGGAAAACATTTTCCAGAAACACTGCACTAAAAATAAAGATGTACAGACAATTGTTGACACTTGTAGTCATTATTTCCAAAGCATCAGAAACCTAAAAATTTAATCTCAATTGCAAGTAATGAGAATAATAAGGTAAGAAAAAACAAATTCTGAAATAAAACCAACTCAACCTCTCCAAGCGATTCTATGAAATAACTACACAAGGTGCTCAATGTTAACACCACTATTATTTTTTACATCAACCATGGATTTATCATGACATCACTGGGAAGCTGCTCTTCCTTACTCTGGAAGGTGACCAGCTTATACTAGATGAGTGAAGAACGTGTCTTGACCTACTCAGCTGCATTTTAAATAGCTCCCTATACGCCACTCTCAAGTTTCTATAGGTTTCAACCATTTCTGCAATTAATTCTTCCTTCCTTTGCATGCCAGTTAACTCCATAGCTCCTCTATCCCAGTCCTTGACCCTCCCACTCATCACCTTCAAAAAACAGATTATGCACGGAGGGTAAATCAACCCTTGTCCCCACCAAGTCAAAAATAGCTGGAACCTGAGCAACTGAAATCCTCCAGTTGACACACAATGCCCAGGATCTTACAGTGACTGGACTAAATTCTTAGACCACTGCTATCATTATTACAATTTCCTGCTTTCTTTTTGCCACCCCCTTGTCCAGCTTCTTTGTTTTGTCTGGAGATAACAGAACCAGGATTGACAGAAAGCTCTGAATCTACAATCAATGTTTCTGTTTTCCTGAACAGAAACAA
>WTSP01013554.1:0-10926 GCA_025331215.1 Actenoides lindsayi | reverse complement strand
AGAAGGGAAAGAAGGGAAAGAAGGGAAAGAAGGGAAAGAAGGGAAAGAAGGGAAAGAAGGGAAAGAAGGGAAAGAAGGGAAAGAAGGGAAAGAAGTGAAAGAAGGGAAAAAGGAAATCCCAAATCTGCAACCAAACACACTAGGAAAAAAATTAAAAGAAAAAAAAAAAAAAAAAAACAAACAGAGAAAGAAAAAAACCCAACCAAATAAACCCCACAAAGGGGATGCATACATCAGGCATGCAAAGGATACAGAAGGTTATAATTTTCAGTATTTCATAACTATGGTTTTTACCTGAAGAAAAAAAAAAGCATGCGTATTTTCCTAAATAAGGAGAGTCCACTATTTTTCTACATTATTATGGCTCTCAAAGTGTAGACAGTAAAACTGGCAATGACTTCCTTCGTGTTTCTAACCACTTTGAGTGTTTCTAATTGGGCAAGGTATTTGAAATATCCAATCATCACAACAGGCAAAACTTCACCTCCCTTCTTTTTCTTAAGTAAAACCCATGGTGAAAGACATTATGTTTATGTTATATGTCCTGAAGAAGAAAAAAGTAATATTGTATAAGGCAGGACTTTCTGAAGCACATCATGGTGCTATGTTCTGTACCCACAGTGCCCATCATGTTGGCATGGTAGCAGTAGAAATTTCTCTGCCAGTCTGTGCTGATGAGCGTGTTACACTACCCTCTAATTGCTATCCCATATTCTTGCAACCCTAACCCCATTTCCACACCCCACAGATATTTATTTTCTTCATAAACTGGATCACAGTCCAGGTCCTCTGCTCAGACAAGCCCATCCATCCCAGCCCATTCCTACCTCATTGGAGCTGGCTCCCCATTTTACCCTTGTCTGGTTTTACTCTTCCATCCCACGCAAAAGGAGTACAGATGCTGATACCAGCAGTTTCTGAGGTGATATCAGTTACAAAGGAGAATGCTAGTGGCTCAGTTAGTCACAGAAAATCATCTGTTTAGATGTATTTTTCCTACCTGCTGTTCAGGCATCTTTTTTTCTGGACAGCTAGAAGCGGCCACTGTGGATCACTTTGAAGTACTTCCTACCATTGGTATGCAAACACAGTATATTCATGAATTCCTAAGATCTAAGTTGCTAGGTAATGGGCAAAGAATTAGGCAGAAAGGGAAAAAAGGAGGGAAAAAAAAAAGAAAAAGAAAAAACAACACAAGCAAACATAAGAAAGAAAAGAAAAAAGTATCAGAATGAAATATGTTGTAGGGAAAAAAGTAAAATCATAGGAACAGGAAAGTAAAACGAAGGATTAGAATGGGATGATGCGAGTCACAAGAACTAAGGACAACCTTGTAGAGACAATGACAAGCGTACATATTTATTCTTACATTCTTTATCTAATTCTAAACCCATAACTTTTCAGGTTAATATTAATGCTTAAAATTGAAATTATATCATATGCTCCCAAATGTACAGTAGTTTTAGCTGGTTTAGACTTCGTCTTTCAACATGGAGCCACTCACACAACATGGGATTTTAAAGAGACAAAGAAACAGGAGTGTATTAACCAGTATGAGATTAAAGGATTCCATTTTAATCCTTTAAACTGACATAGACATGATATTAACAGAGAAAGAGAAACTGTCATTTGCAAAAAGTTTTTTATGAACTTTGTCTCAACTCAGAAAAAAAAAACCCCAAACCAACACCTGAATCTTTGAAAATAGTTATGTCTGAACTCTGCCTTTCAAATTGATAAATCTCGTATCTGGTACAGTGTGACAACATACCTTACCAGAGTATACAGAAAGTTATTTAGGAAGAAACCACAGAAGCAGAGACATGACACAAGAAATTTTTGCTGAGGCAAGTCCTCCCAAGGACCATAATATGACAGCTCCCACCCTGCATGGAATAATAGCATGAAGCTGAGGCACCAGGGGGAAATGAGGGTGATAATTAGTTTGAGAGGAACTGTCTCATATGACATTCTCATAGATGAAATATGAAAAAAATTACACAGAGGTAAATGTCAATTCATTGTAAACCACTGAGAGTTAACTCTCATGGTTTAACTGATATGATGGGAGTTTCACAATTTTCAGTGCTATGGATACCTCTCTTACTGAACTCCAAAGGCAACACCAAGGTATTAGGTGTTGTCAATATTCTGACCTTGGCAAATCAAATGAAATTGGTATGGAGTGGATGGGAATAAAGATGCACAATTGAGTAAAGAGAGGCAGAAGGTTTTATACTTATACCATTGCAATGGTACCAACCGGGGACTTGGCAATTATCTTACATGAAAGATCTGGAGTGGATCAGAACTTAAGCAATGCCATTCTGCCACAGTCAGACATTGCTCTGAGAAATAAAAACAACATCATCTAATAACTATAAGAAATAATCCTCTTCCTTTAGACAGTGCTTGTGGAGCCTGAGCTGGAACAAACCAGTTTTGGTAGCACACTTCAATAAAGATGTTTTGGAGCAAGTCCAGTAGGAAGGAACAAGCATTACCATGACATTCAGAAAACATAATGCAAGAGGAAAGGCTGAGAAGCAGGAGTGGGAAGGGGGGTGTTCAAGGAGAGATGTCTACAAGATAATAAAGAAGATAATTTTTGAAAAGTGTTTGTTTCAAAGCTTGAAGAACTGATCCAGAAGTCACAGGAAAAAAAAAAAATAATTAAAAAAAATAAAGTACAGCTGTTAGAGGAATGCCGTCATGTTACAGTTGAGCATAAGTACACACTAAGCCTGTGTGCTTGTCTGTGGAAGTCACTGGACCTCTGCTCCTGTCACCTCTTGAGAATAGGTTATGCCAACTACAGGCAATTCTGCCTTGAAGAATAAATAATCTGACCTCTTAGGGTCCTTTCTGATCCTTTTTTCCACAATCATACTGTGGTTACTGAGGATCTTTAGCTTCCTAGAAAATATAACATGTAAAGACTCTTAAAGTTTTTCCACAGAGCCTAACACCACAGTTACTGAGCTTTGATTTTTCTCTGTGTATTTCTAGAAATGATAAATCACATGTTAATGGCCAGCACAAACAAAGATGACATTTCAAGTATTTCGCTGATCACTGAAGACTGGTCTGCAAGAAGAATTTACTACGTCTAGTTTATTCTGTGGTTTCACACCGAACTGGTACTTTCTAATAACTACCTCTGTGGATACAGTAACTGTTCAGTAAATGTGAGGTAATATTTTCCACTTTTTTGTAATTTTTGGAAAATGTGCTGTAAAATGACACCTTTGCTTTTTGTAGTCCTTTCCTATGTAAACACATCCTCCCCAAGTTCCAGAATCAAAACTGCTTCTAGCTTTAAATTTGGCCTTCGGATTACAAACTTTTTGAAATCTGCCTTTCCTAACTGTGCACACTCTTGTCTTTGACTGGTGTGATCCTTTTCAAAGCATTTTCTATACTTGTTAGGTTCTTGAATAACATATTGACAAAAATATGTATATTTTTCTCAAGAGCACACATTATCCGCAACCTCTATAGACACAAAATTTTAAAGAAATGGCAGGGGGGTACAGTTTTCTTTTTGCTTTGAAAACCACAGTATCATGAACTTTGTAAGAGATTCTCTGTTACCTCTGTTAGGAAAAAGATTTCTGAATCCTATTTCTACATTGACACAAAAACAAATGTAACATCAGCTTTAGTAAAACAGGCTGAGTTGCTATCTACAATTTCAGATATTAGTATCCTGAGTTAGCAAATCCAAGCAAAAAGAACAGACTCACCCTCTCAAGATATTTATTAACTACTGCTTCTGGTCTGGCTGGAAATACTTAAAAACAAACAAACAAAAAACAACACCACAATTTGTTGCATTAAATTGGTTCCAGGAAGAACCAGGAAGCACAGTTATTTTTAAAATTAAAACAACAGCAGATATCTTCTTCTCATGTAGGTTTGGTTCAGATCTTGTTCAAGCTTGTGATTTTATCTATATTATACTGCTTTCCCCTTTGTAAGAGATTCTGATCTATCATGAAAGGAGTCATCGTTAACCACCATTATAGCTACAATTTTAAAAGTAATTTTTAATATTTAAACTCACCTTTCAGCTATTGAGTTTCTAGTATACCACAAATAATTCTTATTCTCATTCCCCAGTAAAGAAATTTCTTACATGAATATGATGCTCTGATTTCTCTGTCATAGACTCCTCCTCTTTCTATTTCTTTTCAACTTTATGAAAAAAAATGTTACATGTCTGTTCTAAAGAAGCATGATTGGTGTTTCTCAGCAGAAAGTTTTAAGATTTAAAAGAGCAGTAACAGCTATGTGCTAAAAGATCATTGTTACTTTCAATTTAGAATATTCAACTATTTAAATAGCACACTGAAAGCTTTGATAGATCTATATAGAACCTTCACAAAGCTCTCCTTTTTGTCAATTTCATTGTTTATTAAAAACCAACCAAACAAAAATAAAATAATAAAAGATAATAATAAAAAACCCCAAACCGAACAACACTAAAACCAAACAAAAAAACAACCAACCAACCAAAACACAACAACAAAACCACAAAAACAAACTTCCCATGTTTTCAGAACACATTTAATTTCAAAACATCATTCATTCTTACACAATACAACTCAATACAAAACTTAACTGGAATCTTACAATTCAACTTAAACAACTGCTGGATATGCAACTGCTCAAACACAAAGAGAAATGACTAAGAGTATTTGTTGTGAGAATAACTACCTGACAACTAATTAAACACTTGTTTGTGGAAGAAGCTTTCAAGGCAGTTGAGATTTTTCTTATTTAAACTGTGTAAGTTCGGCTCAGCTCTGCAGAATCCAAATCTTAGACAGCCATCAGTTATAACGATGTTGTATAAGTGTGTCTAGACTTTATAGTGCATACAATTATGTTAATATTTCTGCATATCACATTTTCTAACTCCAAGAGCACAGTCTCATAGCAATCTAAGATACTCTGTGCTAGGGCTACCATGTGGCCCCCTCCCAGTCCTTCAGCCACCCAGTCTCCCCATGCCAGCATCAGTGCTCTTGGGGACAGGACGCTAACAAGTCCAGGCACCCTAGACATCACTGGGGGTTGGATTTTGCAGGGGGTTTTTTTGTCCAGTCAATTCTCTGGTATACAGTTTAGGTAGTTTTGCATTACTTGACAATTACACCTCAGACACACTTTAAAGCAACTTTTTATAAAGAAAAATGCATCTCTAATATATCAGCAAAATGTGAAAACCAACAGACATTTAGCATCAGAATAGAATTGTTACAGTCTGAAATAAAAGACTATATGATATTATATTGGGGTTATCTAACTAAAATCTGTTGGCATAGCCTTCATTTGCCTTTTTATGCTTTTGGGTTTTTAAGAAAAGATAAGGTTTACTATATACAGAAACACTGTTGCCATGTTATTAGCTCTGATATTGCTTTTGTTCTATAACACAATCACAGAGAAAATATTTTTTAACTTTTCTCCCAGAATATGCACACTCTCATATTAAACATTACAAACTCTTTTGTCAGTCTCTTTACATTGTATAACTTCTTGCTAAAACTTTAAGTATCAAGAAAAAAAATATACAAACTATCAAGTATGCAAAAAAAATTTATACATTGTCTTAAGTTTTCAAGACGTTCTTTTTCCTATTGGTTCATACAAGAGATTCACAGAACCTATTTTAAAATAACTACGCTGTTATAGTCCTGGACTGTCAAGTAATACCATTGTTTGTTGATTGTTTTGTTTCTGGGTTTTTTTGCATTTTTTAATTTTTCCTCATTTTCTGATTTTGCTCTATTCAGCAAAAATTTTGATACTCTTAAGAGTCGTTTCTCATGAAAATCCAGCCAAATCTTAGGAATGTTTCTACAACTGTCCTTAGTTTTTCCTTTTCAGAGCTGTCCTATTCTTCTAGTATCAGACCTTTGTTTGTTCTACATCGAAAAGCACAAATCAGTGAGGTCCCACAACAACTTCATCTGCTCTAAGGTGGGACTGCTGTGACTCAGACCACCTGTTCCTCAGCATGCAGCCCCTTCTGCCAACACTGACCATCCTACAGGCAACTAGCCTCATATGAATGTAACTGTACCAGTAACAGATTATTATTTCTTAATATACCTGTACCTTCTTTTAACAGTACTTTATTAGAAATGGATATGCCTGGTCATGTGCAATAAAAAAAAGAAACACAAGGGTTACAGCCTGTTAAAGCCATTAGAAGTGGAAGACTAATGTCTTGTAAATAGAAATATACTTAAGATCTTGCTGTGAACACAGCTCAAATGCCTGAGCTGTGCTTTGAAATAAACCAGCTCCTAAGACTTTTCCAGGCTGGTTATCTCTGCCCCTGAACTTTGTTCTTCAAAATATCTTTTGTGTCTCCTTTACAACCAAGTTAGAGGTATGAGATCTATCTATTCTGTTGCAGACAGGGAGGAAAGAAAGCGTCTCTGCTTGTACAAGAGCCTTGAGCCTTCCAGTTTCATTAGTTTGCACTGGGTAGAGTTCTATGATTCCTCTTTTAGACTTGTATACAATGAACCTATTTTTGTTTACAATTCTCCTGATATAGAAGAGAGTGTCTCTGACTAGTAGAACTCAATTTTATTATCTAAAACCATATTCTTTATACTTTTTTTCCTGAAGAAACAGGAATAAATTTTTTCCTGTCTTTCAATGTATGTAATCTGTCCTCTATCTACTCTGTAATTGAATATTTTTTTGTTATTTTGATAAGAAATTAGTCCATTAATAGTTTTATTTATGATTCAACTAGATAATGTATGTTGTTTTGAAAAGTATGACAGCACAATTTTAGGAGAACTCTAACAGAATTTATCCCCTCTTTATATAACCTGTCAAGTCATTCTACTTATATACACAATATCACAAAAAAAATAATGTTAAAGCATTAAGCTACCAAAATCAAGGAAAATAATTTATAAAAGCCACTTCATCTTGAAATAATACTTACCAAATGAACTGTTAAATGAACAGCCTATAGCAGTGTTGATTAGGACAAAGGGCAATAATATGGAATTATGGAATTAAATGTTTATGGTGCTCATATAAAAGGAAGTGTTCAAGCAGAGAAATTAGAAGACAGAAATCTAAGTTCAGGAGAGGTTTCATAGATATGACAAGATAAGACCCTGGGATTTTTTGTTGAGAAGAAAGGATACTGAATGTGTGTTTATTGTTTCTGTTTACAAATTCAACTCACCTGAAGTGAAAGTAGCAAATAAAAAAGGTACTTAAATACATGTCTCTCATGTGAAATCAATTGAGAGCTCAGTGACAAAATACCTATGGGGATACAATCTAATATCCTAAATGGACTACTCACATTTGAGATCTAGACACTGGCCAAACTGTGGTCCAGAACAGTTCCCTATTGATTTCACTTTGTTGTTCATGCAAACAGTGCCCTCACAAAACACATTCCTGTTGCTCCTGCAAAATCAGTATAGAAGAAAAAAAAAAAAAAATCTTAACTCTTGTCATTATGATAATTCTCTGTTAACCTCTGCCCACATAGACTTTCACTCATGCTAAATCTTTTTCCCTATGATTACTTTCCAGCAGTCAGCTTGCTGATTTAACTAAATAAAAAAGAGATTCAGGTGCCTGTTAATCTGCACTCTCACAACCATACAATCTTTGGGGTATATCAGTCAGTTCTGCTGTGGACTCAGAGAAAAGAGGTACATGAGGCAACACTCACTCTTCAAATACTTTCTACTGAATCAGTAAGCTTGTGATACCATTCCTCTTCCTTGAGCTACTGTATACCACACTTCTTCATCATCACAGACTGGCATGCATTGGGACAGTTTATGTAGTGAAATTAGAAAACATCAATATAAATGAAGACTAATTCAATCAGCAGACAGCAATACAGGCCTTTCATTTCATGAAGCAGTGCACACTACTGATAGATGTACAAAACAGCTCAGGCAGATACACACAAGCTAATTTTAAACGAGCTCAGAAGCATGGAACTGCCCATAGGATACCTATAGTGCTTCTTCAGTTGGCTTTGGTACCACACCCTATGCGCTAGCCAAGCCCAAGGTAGGTGGATACATCTACCTCACCCATCACTGTAACAGTGTACCATTAGTGAAATGTACTTCTACAATGATTTCTTGTTTTCACTGAAATTACAATGCAGGTTAGTTTGTGTTCCTAAGTGAAAGCTTTTATCCACTGCCAGTTAAAAGATAAAGTCATACTCTATAGTTGAGGGATCACCCTGACTTTTTTGAAAAGCATCTTTTACTGCCACCAGGAAAATCACATACGGCCATTTTTACTTTCAGAAAAGAACACCAGACAGCATCACTTGGAAAAGAAAGTGGAAATCCTTTCCCAAACTAGCTGAGGAGAATAAACAGATGGAAAGAGAAAAAAACATTGGTTGTGAGTCAAATCTGTAGAGAACATCAGAAAAACTAGCTAGCAGGATGTTAGGAAATGTATTTTAGTCCATGGCAAAGGCTTGGGAAAAATAAATGTAAAAAGCTGGTAAGGGGCGTTTCACTTCAAATTACTTACACCAAAACAAAATGATCATTTAAGTTAAATTGTTGTTTGTGCCGAATGGTTACTAGCAATGTTGCAGCAGTCTGCAGTATAAGTAACAATTAGAAGCAGGATTAACAAACAATGCAACTTCTTTCAGTGCAGCAAAACCCTGTAGTTCCTTTTCTTTGAAGCTTTAACTACTTTGTAGTCACTGGATTAGAAGACTTGAGGACTTGCATACTTTCCAGACATGCTGAGCCTAATGACAACTTCCTTTACAAAGCAACAGCCTCACAGTGAATAAACAAACCTAAATAGCAAGCCATCCTTTGCACAGAGAACATAGTGCCAGATGCTATAAATTAGACGGAATACTGTAACTAGCATTTCTTCCTTCTAAGCAACTGCACAACACAATACACATCCGTAGAAAGATTTACGTATAAAACCCAAAGAAAGTTTGCTTATTAGTTTTTCTTTGCTTGCAATGTTCAAAATAATACAGAGGATCTTTAAAATAAAATTTCTCAGTAAAAAGTATGAGTACAAACTTCAGATGCTAACTGCTTCTAGATGACTTTTTTTTTAAAATATAAAATGTGAATTTAAGATTCTGAAGATAAGACATGATGAGGATTCCACCAGTCTTCTATATAGAAGATTCTCATCATTATCAAACAAAACTCAGTATTTATTACCATTCTTTCCTTTAACATTTCATTTTCATTGGGCTAAGACTGTCAGTTCTCTAATTAGTGGTCAAATATATTTCCATGCCAATGACAGTTTCTGAAAGCTATTCCCACTTTACACAAGGTGCAGTGAGTTCAGAAAAAAATAAAATAAAATAAAGCTTTCCAGCAAACAACCAGAAGCTCACTGAACAGGATTAATTTGCCTTGTCTGTCAGCTGGTCTTTTTCTTCCTGCATCCTGCATTTCTATGCTGTCTACATCAGAAAATAGATTAAGGAGAAAACGGCAATTCCATTCCAAATGCTTAACATAATCAAGACACTCAAGAGGAAAAAAACCACTCAGTAGCAACCCCTGACCCAAGGATAAATTTCACCACTAAATTACTTCATGATTTAATTAACACTAGAAAAGTTTTGACTTACAAACAGTTAATGTAATCAATGTAATTTACTGAAAGGTGTGTGAAGATTTCTTGTATTCAAATCTGTATCGACTTTTACCAGAGGACCTAATGTACAATTTCCAGAGCTGAATCTCACTGAAGTCATGAGGGAGCTATAGCAAAATCTCATGCAACTTTAAAATTTGATCATTTCATAGTTTTTGATTGGTGTTTTTGTTGTGGTTTGGTTGGTTTATTGCTTGGTTTGGGGTTTATTTTTTGGGGGCGGGTGTTTTGTTCTATTGGTTTTGGGGGTTTTTTGTTGATTGTTTTTTTGGGGTTTTTTCTGTAGTTAGGTCTTTAAAGGCATTCAGAAGTAAATCATACTTGTATTCCCTATTCTCCACTTATATTGTACTCTTAGAAAACAGGGAGTTTTTCTTCATAAAGTTAGGTAGAAGTTCAAAAAAGTACGAGCTTGCAAAAATCATAGCACAGAATTAGCATTATGTTTTCATTCCCAGACGTCTGTTGACAGAATTATTGGAGGTTTTAAACATAACATTCTGCATACCTTGCAAGTCACATAAGTATAGACTTTAGACTGATTACATATCCTTTCCTATTTAATGGTAAGAGGACAAATATCTGTAAGTCAAGTACATTGTGCATCACCAGTTTCAACAAATGACCATCCTGGTTCTTGCTGCCTCTCACTTGGTCATATTGGAAAGTGAACACTGAAAAGGCTGAAATAACTATGTTCAAAAATAAACGTTTAAATGAAATGTAGATTAACAAAGACGCTGTTTGCCATTAAGCAAATCTAAATAAAGAGAATACTGCTTAACAACAGAAATACATGAGTATTTATTGCTGTGATTATGAACCCTCAACCACTCTGCTGCACATTCAGGGAAGAAAACGGAGCCTCAAAACTCATGCCTATCAAAGTACAGTGAATTCACACTTTCCACAGGTGGTAGAGCCAATTACCACAAGCACGTTTACAGGGGAGCATTAAATATATATATATATATATATATAAAATCACCAAACCCGCTTTTAGTGGTAGTTCGTGATTTTATACTGCCTCTGAGAAGGCCGAGGTGTTCTCACCAAATTTTTAATGTCTCCTGATGACATAGTGCAAGCAGAGAGAGCAGTACCATTGCCCACAAAAGACGCCGGAGATGCGTGGCCAAGCTGTCAGCCCGAGCCGTCCGAGCACTTTTTTGGCCCGTTTCGCCCAGCGCCCCCCCCGGCCAGCTCCGCGCCCGGCCAGATAGTTCCCGGGACCCCCACCCCCCGGGGAGC
>WTSP01013553.1:25480-59922 GCA_025331215.1 Actenoides lindsayi | reverse complement strand
GGGGAGGGGGGAGCGGGGCGGGTTAACGGCAGCGGGGCCCGCGCTGGCCTGGCCCCGCCCCCCGCGCGCACAGCGAGGCCCCGCCCCGTCCCTTGCTGAGAGGCCCCTCGGAACCCCCCTTCCCTCGGAACCCCCCTTTCCTCGGAACCCCCTTCCCCTCGGAGCTCCTTTCCCTTCTTCCCCGGGCGCCAGACGTCGGTGCGAGCGGTGCCTGGAGCGCGACCTGGGGGTTCTTTCATTCTGGGGGTTCTTTCATTCTGGGGGTTCTTTCGTTCCGCCGAAGCGTTGCTAGAGGCGGGCCGTTGGCCGGGCCCGCTGGGAGGGGTCGGGGCTGGCGGAGCCTTCGTCAGACTCCGGCAGCCGGTGACGCCTGGGCCGTGTCTGCCAGAGCCCGCCTGGGGCCCGGGGCTGCTCTCGGGAATTGCAGGGCCTTCCAGGGCTGATTCTTCACCTTCTGTACAACTCCTTGCAAGCACGAAAGTCCCCGTAGAGATGGGGAAGGCGTTTGAAGGAAGTTGTTCAAGGAAGCCCGGGTTCAGCGGTCACTTTGAGGTCCCTGCCTTCGTTTGTCCAGAGCGTGTTTCTTGACGTTTATTGTGGCTGGTTTTTACACGTTTTTTTGCTCTCGAGTGTTCCCAGCTGTCTAATTTTTATTAAATTAATATCTGTGATCCGTGATGGGGACAAGAACATTGCTGTTCCACATGATCGCATAACGAGAGCTTTCCTGCCTTAGCTGCCTTGGAGTCTAATTAATGAACTGGCAACAAACAGGGGCCTTTTTTATTCACAGAGGAGTTCAGGGAGGAATGAGAAGTGGAAGGGTTGGCTCTGGTAGGCTGGTGCTCAGTTCTCCAAAGCGATTCTTGGTCAAATTCTGTGGCCTTGCAGTGCTTTGTGTGGGCTGGAGAGGGAGAACCCGCTGACCACGTTGGGAGAGGTTCGTTAGCTTGTAGATGAGGAGGTTCACCCAACTGTTGAGGAACTAGCAGGTAGAAATTATCTTGATAGGTGTGCTGGAAATAACAGGTTGTGTTGTTCGTTTAAGTGACACCATGTGTCAGAAGTTGCAGATGACTTTCGCTGCTGTAAGGAGTTATTTTAACGATGCTGTGCTAAAAATAAGTTAATGAGTGTTCCTGCTTTTGTAGACAGCCTCGGCGTGCGTGGCGTTCAACTCCTGATTTGCATTAAGTTTGTAAGGAATCATCATTTTCCTTAAGTTCCTGAAATATTCTTTTTGGCAAACATCCTTTTTCAGAGCTGCTGTAGGGAGACTCATTTTTCTGTCTGCGTGTGCCAGGGTCAGGATTTGATCTGTAATACCTCATAGTGCAGATGGGCTTTTCTACAGAGTTCTTGGGTAGAAACAAGAAGCCGAGAGTAAATGTTCTGAAGACTTGCTGCAATTCATTCTTTCTTACATAAAGGTGCTGCAGTTCTTCACGTCGCTCAGTTTTATATTCAGCTTATAGTAAGGGATGTCATTGTTATGGAAGAATTTATTTGGAGGAGAACATCAAATGTAACTGAATAACATACTGCTCTATACTTTCATCCTGGGTTCTTCCAGAACATCTGAAACTGATGTTCTTTAAAATAATTTTCTTACATTGCTGTGTGATCTGCTCTGAGTTAATTGCAGGTTTGAAAAACTGCAAGCTAAATGGAAGCCTGAATAGTGTTTGTCATTAAAATACTCTCCACCTTTTCCTTTTGTCTACAGGAGCAGCAGAGAATTATGGACAATTCTTCTGGGCAGATCAGCTTTAAGAGAACCAGTAAGCCTGTGTCTTGCCAAGCAGTTTTGCTCATCACTGCGTGGGCTCCATGGCCAAATACATCATTTGTACATCTTTTTGAATATTAGTGAAAATATGTTTCGCTGCTTTTTGTTCTTCCTCGGTGTGATTTTTGTTCCTCTGTCTCTGCTACTTGTTTGTTCTCCCCCTCCTTGTTTATAGCTGTTCCATGAGCTGCCTGGAAGGTTGTATGTGAAAAGGTGGTTCCCTTTCTGGAGCAGAAAGAAGTGGTGCTTTCTAGACTGGCTGCCCTGGGGTATCCTGAGTGGTACAGCTGTTTCTTTATTTTCAGGGAAAATTGGCTTTCAGAAATTTGTCCAGAGATTGGCAATCCAGATGTTTCTGAACCCAGTCCATTGCCTTCCTCTCCCTTCTGTGTCCATTCCTCTCCCTTCTGTGTCCATTCCTCTCCCTTCTGTGTCCATTCCTCTCCCTTCTGTGTCCAAGCAGTGAGCTGTCTCATACATGAACGTACCTTGAATTAGTCTGAATCAGAGATGCTTGTCCTGTGTTGTTCATGTCTCTTTGTGGTGATGGAATTTCTTTGCTTTGCTTTAATTTCACAAGTCTGATACTCAGCAATGTACACTGAGGAATCTGTTCAGTAGTATTTGGTTCTTTTTTTTAGGCACAGATTGCAGCAGAATTGAACAAGCACTGGCAGAGGTTGTTAGAGGGACTTTCATACTATAAACCGCCAAGGTACAGTAATTGCCTGACTTTAGAGATTAACCCCTGAAATGGGGTCTCCTAATGAGTAGAGGAGCATGTTAAATATTTCTCTTTGATAACATAAAACCAGAGTTTTACTCTCTTGCGTGACTTGAGATTTCAGGATAAGAGTAGCAAGAGAAAGTACTTAAGCCACATAACATTTTTGGGCATGAAGTACAGACCAGAAAGAATTAACAGTGGTTTCTGCTGTCACTACTGACGCTGGGTAACTTTTGGCCCTTGCCTCTGCTGAGCTGGAGCCCTCACGTGCAACTGTGCAGCCAGTGGAGAACTGACTCCTCCTGACACTTGGTCATCCCAGAAAGATTCCCTGTTTGGAAAAGGTGGAATGAATACAACCTGAATTTATTACAGTAATAAGACTGTGAACATTATTGAGTGTTACCTGATGGGAAGGTTACAGAATATTGTTGTATGAAACATTGAAAGGCCCTCGAGGAAAAAGCAAATGTTCAGTTTAAAGTGCAAAAACTGAGAATTGAAATTAGGCCCGTTTAGCTCATTCCTTGGGATTGCTGCATTTTTAACAGCTAAATTTTTTTTTTTCCCCCCCTTCAGTTCGACTTCCGCAGAAAAAATAAAAGCTGATAAAGATGTAGCTGCTCCCCTAAAAGAGTTGGGTCTGAGGGTCAGCAAGTTTTTGGTGAGTGAAGGTGCTATCTGGTTATTTTTTATCCCTGCACTTGTAATGCATGTTATTTGGATTCTGATATTTAAATGAGTTTCTTGATGTTGAATAGAGGCAAAGTTAAGTTACTTTCAGTTCTAAATAATCTAAAGGGTGTTACAGGCGTTGAGGCTGTAGCTCACAGTGTCCATAAGTGATTAGTGACCTTGAGGTGCTTTGTTTTTGATGGTTAACCTCTCTTTCCGCTGCAAGGGGCCCAGCTTTTCAGAAGCAGTAACCTGTTTGTGGTCTTTCTTGGGTTCTTTCGAGACATCTGAAACTGGTCAGCTAAAAACTGATGTCCCTTAAATCAGTTGCCATGTTTGAAAACAGTGGCTGTTTACCTGCAGGGTTATATTCCTTCAAGCCACAAGTTTGGAATTCAGTGACTGGTGGTGGTACGTTTATTAAACTGACTGTTAAGTTCCTTTTGTTACAGATAAACTTTAAAGCTGTGTCTAAGTGACATCAAAGCTTAGGTATTTTGCTTTAAACACAAAGTGCTGACTAAAGCAAGCACCTGCCTGATGCAAAACATTTCTTTTGGCGTATTTTGGAAACAATTTGCTTTTAAAGGGAAGAGCTGCCTGAGTGTTTGGAGAGGATCTTTAATCAGTACGGTTGCCTGTTATTCATTTCAGACCATCTCTTCTTTTTCAGGGTCTGGATGAAGAGCAGAGTGTGCAGCTGTTACAGTCTTATCTTCAAGAGGATTACAGAGGAACAAGGGACTCCCTGAAGGTCTGTAGCTCCCACTCATATTCTGTTTACTCCACATCTTTCCCTAACACCAGTAGTTTGTTGATGCATATGGTCACACGAGAGTCTGAATTCTGAGTTGGAAATAGCTTTGTAGCTTTTTTTTCTCTGAACCTGCAATGCTCAAGAGACAGATATCCAGGCCTGACTTTGTAGTACCTCTTCCTGCTTGAATCTCTGCAGGAATTCAGCTCCTGTCTCTGCTGCAGGAATACAGGAAGGCTACAGGTTTGTGGAGGAGTGAGTGGAGATGAAGAACAAATACATAAATAAAAAGGACCATTTTGACTCCGTGCTTTTTGGAATCTCTTTCCAAAAGAAATGGAGAGAAAAAATGTCTTTTGTTTATTTCAGTCTTTTTTTTCCTTTTGTAAATATATCTTTTGTCAGTAGGTATTTCTCCAGTAGATATTTATTTTGTTGTGTTTTGTTTACAGACTGTTCTTCAGGATGAAAGGCAGAGCCAGGCTCTGATACTGAAGGTTAGTTGTTTCTCTTTGGGTCTTCTGTCAAAAAGATCTGTTGACAGAGAACCAACTTTATTTCTGTGGATCAAAATAATCTTGGAATAATTGAAGTATTCCAAGTAGTAAAAGTAATTTTAGAAGATACTTCTGAAATAGAGGAATGTGCATATAGATTTGAGCAGTGTTAATAGTTACTACAGGAAGGAAATTTAGGCTTAACATCAGGGAATTTACCTAGGCAGATGTGCTCCCTTGTTTTCCAAAGATCGCAGGTTTATATGTTATGGTCTGAAGTGACAACTCTGAAGTGGAGACAGACGATCATATCTGACAGAGGTTTATGGGGATGAGCAATGAGAGATCATTTCTCTCTTTTTGCTTTTCTTTTCTAAGTTTCCTCACTTAGCAGTGTAATTATAGTCATGTCCCTGTGGGCTTGTTTTATTGAGTTCTGTAAAGTTAGTTAAGTTGGGTTTTTTTTTTCCAGATAACTTAAAAACTGCTTAGTTGAAACTCCATCTGTAGTCATGTATGAGCACTGTATGTTCTTGTGATGAAGGCCTTGGCAGTGTATGGGAGAGGAAAGTGTGTGGGAGTCGGAGGTGGCACCACACTGATCCTGGTGACACTCTGTTCACAGCTTGCTGACTATTACTACGAGGAGAGGATCTGCATTCTGCGCTGCGTGCTCCACCTACTCACTTACTTTCAGGATGAGAGGCACCCATACACAGTGAGTACAGGAACCTCTTCCTGGTTGTGGTGTCACCAAAGTAGGCTAAATATGTGAGTTTCATAGGAATTGTCCACTCGTAGTTGTAAAAAGCACATGAGTTTACATGCCAGAAGTTTGTTTTTTGTTTTTTTTTTCTTTATTTAAGGCACAATACTTCCAGTGTGTTGAAAAGTTGGACAAGGAACTAGTTCCTAATTACCGGAAACAGTTTGAAGCGCTGTACAAAGCAGAAGCTCCTACATGGGAAACACATGGAAATCTCATGGTATTTTATTTCTTGCTATTATTTATCCAATTTATGAAGTCTTTCCGTACACGTAGAGTATTGGAAAATGCGTGTGTGCTGATGCAGGTAAAAAGGATGCTTCTCCTGCTCCAAGAAACCTAAAATTTGTTTTCTCTGGAACAGAACACACTTGTGCTCAGAAACAAAGAATGGTGCCTGGAACGTGTGGTTCCTTGTAACAAATCCATTGCTAGCCTTAGGCTAACAGGTCCATTTATGTGTAGTTGTTTGTAATCTCTCTGCATCAGCACTCTCTGTATTTATAGTGGCTTTCCTTGCCATGGATACAAGCCGCTGGCTACAGGAGCACTTGAAAAGCTTCCACACTTCTCAGTTTCTTACTCCTTTGGCTGACCCGTGAGCTATGACGTGTGATGATAGAACTTTTCCTTGTGCAGACAGAACGTCAGGTTTCCCGTTGGTTTGTGCAATGCCTCCGTGAGCAGTCCATGCTCCTGGAAGTCATCTTCCTCTACTATGCATGCTTTGAAATGGCACCTGATGAGCTTCTGGCATTTGCAAAGATGTTCAAGGAACAGGGATTTGGCACTAGACAAACCAACAGACATTTGATAGATGAGAGCATGGATCACTTGGTGGATCGTATTGGGTAAGTATCATGCACGTTTGAGAAGTGAGTACAGAGAAGAACAATTATTTTCCTCTAGGAAAAAAGCATTTATAATTCTTGCTTCTGCTCTTAAAATCACCCCTATTTCAAGCTACACTTGTGATGAAGGCAAAACAGCTTTTCTGGTCACTGGAGGTTTGTGGCAAAATGAAGGTGTGATTCCAAAGTAGAGAGGTATCCGTAGGCTAGCTTTAGTATATAACCTTGCCTCTGGTAAAAATGAAGACACTGAGTCACTCCTTCTTAGATGGTCTGGTGGTCACATGGAATTGTGTCTTTGCAGTCCTGTGCTGGCAGTCTGGCTGCTGCCTGTGTGGAGGTGAGCACTCAGACCTGGATTGTTTCGCTGTGCTGCCTCTATTCAAACTGTTGTGCATCTGCTTACACGTGGCAGTCATGGCTTCATTTTGCTGCCTGGGACATAGCTCGAGCTGCAGCCACAGGGAATGAAAACCCTGCCAGGTGGCAGAGAGTTACCAAGGTGGAAAAGCTATCTTCAAATTTCAGTGACCGTTTTTTTTTGTCTGTTCAACCAGAAGTGGTCGTTCTTAAGATTGTGATCTGTTATATACTAGCATTTCAAAACAAAATTTGGATTACCTGCTGTTAATTTAATTTAATTTCTTACTGCTTCAAAGAACAACTGAACAAAAGCAAACTAAAGGTTTTTTTATGACCACTTATAATTTAAAATAAATGTCCTGAATTCTTAAATAAAGTCTCTGACCTACTTGTTTTTATTCTTTTCCTGCATGTAGCTACTTTAGTGCTCTTATTCTGGTGGAAGGGATGGAAATTGACTCCCTCCATGAGCGTGCTTTGGATGACAGGACAGAGGAGCACAAGTTTGCAAAAAATGAGCACATCCACCAGGTAAAGCACTGGCAGATTAACCCCTCATCAGGCCTCACACCACAGAACTTACTGTGATTACCCAAGCAGTGCTGTGTAAAGATTATATTCTTCAGTTTCTCCTCCTTGAGTTTGTTGACCCAGTGTAGGAACTAGCATCCACATAGCATTCTGGGGCTAAGGAGAAAAAAATTAGTTCCCTTTCCCCCTTCTATTTCCTTGGTTATTCTGGACCTTTCTCTAAAGGCATTGTGAAGTTTCCAGAAGGGAACAAAACAAAAAATTTGTACTGTCAATGCTTTTAGGGAAGAGAGCTTCTGAGGTTAGACCAACTGTAAGTCAGTAAACCATGTAGAAAACCAGACTGAGGCTGCAAGTACGTAATGTGGTCAGCTGAGTGTTTGAAATAATCACCTGCAAGGGAAGGGTGACTGTCAGCAGGAAGATGGCATCAGCTATATGCTTGCCGAGGATGAACATCTTGCAGAAGATCTTTACTTTGTCTTGCTCTTGTCTTTGTACAGGAGATGGACAATCAGCTGCTGCAGTTAGGGGATGTCTCCCATCACGCTCCGGTGCTCTTGGCCTGGGCTCTGCTCCGTCACACTATAAACCCCGAGGAGTCGATAAACGTTATCAGGAGGATGGGCAGCACTGCTATCCAGATGAATGTTTTCCAGTATCTGACAAAGCTGCTGCGATCGCTGAGCAGTGGGGGGAAGAATGTGAGTTTCTTGTCATCACATATGTCAGCTCTTGGAGGCTTTATATTGCTACTGATGTAAAGATACGATGGGAAGTGGGTGATTGTGAATCGGTGTTCTTTCAAACTCTGTCTGGTTTTAGGCACAGCATACTCTGAAGCATTTTTTATCATCTTACTTTCTTTCAGTGAAGATCAGAAATAAAGTTGAAACAAGACAGATTTTCATGGCCAAATAATAATAATTAAAAAAAAAAGCTTTTGTAAGTTGTGGAACTACATCTCTTTTGAGCAGAATAGGCTGCATTTAATCAGCCGTTGATTTGCCTCCCTAAGTCTACTTGGCATTGTGGATCTTGAATATTAGATGATTGAATTCTGCACTGTTCTCCATATGATTTCATTAGACAATACTATGTATGAGAGTAAACTACTTTGTAGGCAGCAACCAGTGAAAGCAAATCCTTTTGATTTCTATTGACACGAGGTGCTGACTCTTTTGATGCATGGAAGGCTTTTCTAATGATAACGGTAGTGGCAAGATTTCTCATTTCAGTGAAATATCTCATAGTAATGTGGAACTTAATGACTGCTTCCTGTTTCACTGCCCCTCTGCTGCCTGTAGCAAGGATGTATAAAAAAAGACAGGTACTCAGTTTGTAAAGCAGACTTGAGTACAGCTACAAGTGTGTTCTGTAAGTCAAAATCTTTTCTGTAACAACCTTGTATATTCTTTCTTTCCAGTGTACTGACAGCACTGCTTGTATGTGTATTTATGGACTGCTTTCCTTTGTCTTGACATCACTGGAATTACATACGTTGGGCAATCAGCAAGTAAGCACCCAAGGCTCCTTGTGTCTGTTACCTAATTTAAAATAGTCTGACAGGACTGATGCTAATTACTTTTGTTAAATTCTAATCCTGCATTTGAGGCTGAAAACTTGAAGTGACCTAGATCTTAAAGAGAGATTTGCTGGTTTTCCTACTGCCTTTACTCAGTGCAAGCCTAGTAAATGCCTCTGCAGACTAGCTGATTAATAATGAAAGAGCACATCTTGCACTTCAAGTCCTGTGGATTTGAAACTAATTGTTGTTGTGTTTATTTCCAAAGCAATGGAAATAATGCCTACTCCATTTCCAAGTTTGAGAAGCCAACGTGTAGCCCATTGCAGATATAAATGGACATACTTGTCCTGGCCAGTCCATTCATGATAAGGAGCATGGCTTTAGGCTGGCTGTGTGTTCTGAGTTTGGGTATTTTAGGCATTTTTTCTGACTAGAGGAAGTAGTTACATCAATGTTGGTAAACATGGAAACTTAAATTCCAAGGTTGTGGCAGAACTTGATTAGGGTGGAATCCTTCTGTGTCAAGTAACTTTATTTTCTCCATCCTCTTTTCCTTTGAAGGATATAATTGATGCTGCATGTGAAGTTCTGGCAACTTCCAGCATTCCTCAGCTCTTCTGGAAGACAGTGAGTGTGTTGGCAACTTCTTTGACCTACCTTGCTTATAACTAAAACCTGATAAAAGATTCCCTTTTAGGAAAGGAACAGAGTGACTGTATTTAGTTAAGTGTCTAGGAGGGCTTGAGCAGCTAGTGTTTATTTGTATCTGTCTTTGATTTACTTTTGCCCTTTCCTGCCTTTTAGGTACAGCCTTGGCTTTACTCTTGAAGGATACTGGAACAAGTTTTAATATAGGTGATAGTTTAAACCAGGGCTGGGGTTGCAAGGATTGAACTAACTGCTGGCAAAAGCATCATGCTTATTTTTTGTTGTCACAGAATCAGGATGACATGTAATGCCTTACAATCTTACTTCCTGCCTTGTACTGGCACACTGCCTCATGCTTTGGTCTGTGCAAGGCCTGGAGTGATACTTTGTGCATGATTGATGTTAAATGTACAACTTTAAAAGGAACTGTATCCTTGTGCTGTACTCTTTTGAGTAATAAGACATTTGTTTTCTGTTTCCACCACCAGGAACCTACTGCAGGCATGGGTATTATCCTGGACAGTGTGTGTGGGATGTTCCCCCATCTTCTTTCCCCTCTCCTTCAGCTGCTCAAAGCCCTTGTGTCTGATAAATCTACTGCAAAAAAGGTACAGGATCTCTCTTGGTGTTTGGGAGATGTTATATTTCAAGACAGGGATAACGTTCTGTGATAATGCTCTGTGATTCGTCCCATTACATGTGCTTATTGCAATCTTAGATAACAGACATTAAGCTTTTGTCAAAGAACAGTGGACAAGGCTCTTTTTCAGTCCTGTGCTGTTGCAGGACGGTGCTTTCTGGCTTTTAGAAAACTTCAAATCTTATGGCTGAAGTTGGAGATATGGCCTGATTTTTCAGGTTGTACTTTACTCACAAGAAGTTCCTGATCTGTTGGATGAGACTTCTCTGGACAGGCAGACTGTCTAACAATATTTTGGTAGGGTTGATGCATTAGAAGGATTTTGTATGCAGCAAGAAAACTTGCCTGTTCTTGGAAATGACCTGGTTGATTAATTTTTAAGAAGGTCTGGCTCTTTAGCTATGTTGTTTAAGCTCTCTCTGTATGCAGGTATACAGTTTCCTGGATAAAATGTCCTTCTACATTGAACTGTACAAACATAAACCTCCCGACGTGATCTCCCATGAAGATGGCACGCTTTGGCGAAGACAGGCTCCAAAGCTGCTCTATCCTCTTGGTAAGGAAACTGCACTTAACCTTTTCTTATTGAAATACTTCGGGGAATTTAGTTCTTTTATTTGTCCTCTAACTCAATTTCTGACTGTATTTCACCTGCATCTTCAATCTTTAGGACTAGGTCAAACAAATCTGCGGATACCTCAGGGAACGGTGGGCCAAGTGATGCTGGATGATCAGGCTTATTTGGTACGATGGGAATATTCCTACAGCAGCTGGACACTGTTCACCTGTGAGATTGAGATGCTGCTCCATGTTGTATCAACAGCAGGTGAGATAGGCCGGGAGTATTAAAGGCAATAAATAATGGTTAATAGGTATCGATTTGAGGTTAATAGTAGGATTGAACCGCTCTGAATACTTCTGAAAGAGCATAGAATACATTCCTAGAAACCTGATTTTTATTTTTTTTTTTAATGGTGATTGTAGTTCACTGCACCAGGCCAGGAGACTGCAGTGAGATGAGATAAATTTTCGATGAGGGAGAAGTTGAGATAGATAAAATAAATGGGTTTTGGTCTGGGAAATGATCATGGGGATGTGTGGTAGGATTAATGTGCGTTGTTCCAGATTTGATTGATGCTTAAGTATGATTTTGCATTCTGGTGTTAATTTTCTTTACCCAGATGTAATTCAGCATTGTCAGAGGGTCAAGCCAATAATCGATCTGGTTCATAAAGTCATCAGCACTGATGCATCGATAGCAGATTGTCTTCTGCCAATCACATCACGAATCTACATGCTCCTGCAGAGGTTAGTCACTGACAGGCATGAAATCACAGGCAGTGGAGGTACCTGGGAAGATATAAGGCACTGGAAGAGCTTTGCAAGAAGTTTGTCTCAGTGCTTGAACTCTCCCAAGACTGGTGGTCAGTTCTCAACACTGTTCTGGCTACACACTCTTAAGTACTTCAATGCAGCAGAATGGCCCTTCTTCCACTTCTTCCCTGAATGTTCTGCAATTTTATCCATTTAAAGGCACTTTTTTTTATTGGTAGTTATATTTACATGAAAAAGGAATAAACCATATCATTAGAGCAGTAACTCCTGGGAGTTAAACCCGTTGTACTTACTGACTCTCTGCGTTAACTTCCTGGGAGTTCTGCTGCATAATTATTCTTCTCTGTGACAGTGCTGCCTTGCCAGCCGTGCCTCTGGCAGTAAATGGATCTGACTCAGGTGTGAGGGGGAGGTGGCAAGTCTAGACTGAAAGTGCAGACTCTGGTGTCTGTATTTACCTGCTTAGATTTTGTACTGTGTAATTAAAGAACAGTATGTAGGCCAGACTGCAGGTAGCAGTGGATTTTATGTGTACTACTTCTCTTTTTGTAGGCTAACAACAGTAATCTCTCCCCCTGTGGATGTTATTGCTTCTTGTGTCAATTGTTTGACAGTACTGGCTGCTCGGATGCCAGCCAAGGTGAGGAAAGGATCTTCTGGGTTTGAGAACTAGTAGACATGTACATGTGAATGAGAGGGAACATCTGTACTTACTCTCTTGCAGGTTTGGACTGACCTTCACCATACAGGGTTCTTACCATTTGTTGCCCATCCAGTGTCCAGTATGAATCATGTGATCAGGTATTCACGATTTCTCCCCCACTCCCTTTTTTTTTCCCCTAATCTATTTATAAGATGTGATAAGAACTTTTTGCCAGTGTGAAATCTATGTGTCTGAATCACGCTGTTCATCTAATAAACCCTCTTGCTCGTTTCACAGTGCAGAGGGAATGAATGCTGGGGGCTATGGAAACCTATTGATGAGTGTGGAGCAGCCCCAGGGCGAGTACAGTGTTACCATTTCCTTCCTCAACCTGATAACAACTCTTGTCCGGGTGAGTGCTGCTGGAATGGTCTGCGTGTGAAACCAGCTGGAAGCTGCTATGATAGGAAAGAGAAATACAGCCCTGCCTGAGATTGATCTCCTGGGCAGTGGCCCTCTCTGAGTAATTGTTGGCTGACGCTCCCTTCTGCGCTACTGTTTGTGCTTTCTCTGTAGTCTGATGTTTTCAAAAAACTGGTTTGATTCATCTGATCTGCAAAAGAAGTCCCTTGTAAATCTGTGTTCCCACGCTTGATGGTTTTCTCACACTTTCAAGACACATGACACATCTTCCTGCAAAAGTTTTCATGTCCTTTTAGCCAAAAGGGGGACAATAACATCTCTCTCTCTCCTAGGGACAACTTGGTAGCACCCAGAGCCAGGGACTTGTGCCCTGCATTGTGTTTGTCCTGAAGGAGATGTTACCAAATTACCACAAATGGCGTTATAACTCTCATGGAGTGCGAGAGAAAATTGGTAAGGATGGTGAAGGGGCAGGAGGAGGGGATAGAAAGGATCACCCGTCTTCTCAGACAGAATGTATGAATTTTTCTTCCATTTTTAATCATACCTTCTGTGACAGCCATTTGGGATTTGCTTTGCACATCTACCAGTATTGCTAGATGCTGTGATTTATTTGAAAATAGTAGGAACCAGGCTACGGGTCTTCCCGACAACTGAGTAGTCCATTTCCCCTCTGTTTCAGGATGCCTGATTCTGCAGTTGATCCATGCTATCCTCAATTTATGCCCTGAAATGGATCCTCGTAGCAG
The DNA here is from genome assembly GCA_025331215.1 of Actenoides lindsayi. Classification (NCBI taxonomy): domain Eukaryota; kingdom Metazoa; phylum Chordata; class Aves; order Coraciiformes; family Alcedinidae; genus Actenoides; species Actenoides lindsayi. The sequence continues at coordinate 47,000 of WTSP01013553.1, read as the reverse complement.
GTAAGACAGGTGATGGATTTCAGATCTGCACTAGCCTGTCTTACAGTGCAGGAATCATTACCATTTTGGTTTCCTTTTTGAGTGCAAGTGACTAGGAGGGAACTGGCATAGTTGGGTAGTGGTGGTTTCAGCTCTTTTCTGTGTTGCTAAGTACAGGAGGGGTAGAAAAAGGTTAGGGGCAGAGCAAACCACATTGTTTTCTAGAATACCTGGTGAAGAAAGAGAAAACAGCAAATATATATATATCCGCTCTGAAGAAAGTAGAAGGGAGAATAAAGTAGGGACAATGGGTGTGTAGAAATTAAGAGATTACTTTGTGGTACTTTTCTAAGTGCTAGGTGGGAAAATACTGCAGGTGCTCCTGGTGATGGTGTCCTGTGGTGTTTGTGTCTTCCAGCAACGGCCCCAGCCTTCAGTCCTTGTGCATCTTCAGCCTGGCCAACACTGAAGCAGGACAAGCTGTTATTAACATCATGGGAATTGGTGTGGACACTATCGATATGGTAATGGCCTCCCAGTGTAGTAGGTGAGTGGAGGGTTTCATTTCAGTAGTTTGAGGAAAGAAACAACTGACACTAGAAATGTAGCTTTGACTCAATTGCATGTAAAGGCTGCGAGGGCAGCAGCTCGCCGTGGCAGCCTGCCATGCATGCTCTGGAGGAACAAGCCTTGTTTGTTTCTGCTCTGCATACGGTCTTTGCTGTACGCTCTCCAATTCATGCAGTTGTTTTAGTTTTCTATTTCTAAACGACATTTGGAGCTCGCTGGTGGGTGTAAATGTGCTCAATTGTTTTAATGTTTGCCAGCAGTTAACATTTTTTTAATAAAGACTTCACTCTTACTCAGCTTGTAAGATTGAATGATTGAATTAGAAGCGAGAGGATTAGAGTTGATCAAGAAGTTCTGTGTCTTCAGGTAACACCAGAGTTCAAGTCAAGCTATGCACATGAATAAATTGTAATAAAGCTTGAACTCTAATACTGGAAGTGCTGGGGATGATCAGTCTGTTCAGTATGGTTCTGAAGGCAGCTTGAAGTACTTTGGGAGGGAAGCCTTTTTGGTTTTAATTCCTCTCCGCAATGTTTATCTGATCTTAGGAAAAAAACCAGACTTAGAGCCAATTTAACTCCTTATCCAGTTTTGGTTCACTATAATTTTTGTGAGCTTGGTTCTGTGAATGTTTCCTCCTCTGTCTTAATACATTTTAAATCTCTGTATTCCAAAGAGGGGAAAAAAAGTGACAACAGGGTGCAAGCTCTTTTTCTTTTTCGTTTGCTGCTGGGTAGATGTGTGAGAGTTTGTATTTCAGCAGCTGTTACGTGGTGACACCACAGCCTGAATAAAAGCCTCTTAGAACCCCCACTGACAGAGTATAGCATTTCTTCTTTGAATGTTGTGTAAATAGGGACTGTCAGTTGTCAACACAGTTACTTACTTTTGGTTTCTGTTTGGAAACACAGTGATGAGTCACAAGGCCAAGGTCAACTGCTGATCCAAACCGTTAAGCTGGCGTTCTCCGTCACCAATAACGTCATCCGGCTGAAACCCCCCTCTAGTGTGGTGTCCCCCTTGGAACAGGCACTTACTCAGCACGGTAAGATTTCCCCATGGGCAACAGCTCTGCCTTTGGGTTATTTGCACATAGCCAGTGCCTGTCTCGTTACAAACAGTAGACAGGATTTAAGGTTGCAAGAAGTGGTTTCTGACGATGGCAGAAGGTCTGTTCTCCCTCCTCTGAGGTGTTCTCCTCTGGGACAGCTTCTTAAGTATTAAGCAAACACAGCTTGTTGTTCACGGCTTTGTACTGAGATGGGGGTGATTTCAGAATACAGTGAATCAGCTGCTTTTAGTACCTCTGGCTGGGCCCATGCCGTGTTCTCTTGGAACACTGACCTAGTTCTTGCCTTCTGCTCTGGACGTCACTGTTTGGTAAATAGTTACATCCTGCTGCAGTTTCTTCTCCTTGATTTTGATTGTATTCTCTCCAGGTGCTCATGGAAACAACCTTATCGCGGTCTTGGCCAAATACATCTACCACAAGCATGACCCTGCTCTTCCACGCCTGGCCATCCAGTTGCTCAAACGACTGGCTACGGTAAGATGAGAGGAAAATTGGGCTCCCTTTGCAGGTTTTTCCCTGCTTAATGACAACAACTTACTTCTGAGTTACCCTCCGATGTCTTCCTAGACGCCGTATCGACTATTTTGGGAGTTTCCCTTTGAAATGCAAATCACCTCTTACATAGACAAGAAGCATTCTGTAGAGATTGGTTATTTTTGCCTCTGATGTTTCTTTCCTTTTGCAGGTTGCTCCCATGTCTGTTTACGCCTGCCTTGGTAGCGATGCTGCCGCCATCCGTGACGCCTTCCTCACCCGCCTGCAGAGCAAGATCGAGGACATGAGGATTAAGGTCATGATACTGGAGTTCCTCACGGTTGCTGTGGAGACGCAACCTGGGCTCATTGAGCTGTTCCTGAACTTGGAAGTGAAGGATGGCAACGATGGGTCAAAGGTAGAATAGCAAATTGCAGTCTTAAGGCACTAAAGTCTGGTAGTTCTTATATGTAACCTGATGTGTTTAACGTAAAGATAAATGCAGGCTGTGATTGTGCTGCTGTCCCAGTCTCTCTCTTCCCTAAAACCAAAGAGAAATTTTCTCCAATATATCAAGGCAGGTACTGGTTAACCTAAGAACATCTACTGGGTCAGGCCAGAGATCCCTGGGGCTCACTCTCTTGACTCTGACAGTGGCCAGTCTGTGAGAAGGCTGAAGGTTGTGGTACAGTGGACAGTGTCAGTTTGCCAGAATACCCACTCTGGTGCTTTGCAATTCAAGGTCTTCTTGGGTTGGGACCTTCTGAAGGCACTTGGTCTCACTACATCTTAGCTCAGTTTTATTCCCCTAAAAATAGGTTTTTTCCCTCTCGTGTTACAACTGCTTTCCTTGTAGTTATACCCAAAATACAACAGCATCATGTATTCAAGATTTATTTCCCTCTGTGGTGGTCAAGTGGAATCAAGTGCATTCTGCTTTAATAGGTGCTACACAGTGGTTCCGTGGTGACGTAACCTCTTGTCTTTCCTTTTGCTTTAGGAATTCAGCTTAGGGGAGTGGAGTTGCCTCCAAGTAGTCTTAGAGCTGATAGACTCCAAACAACAGGAGAGGTACTGGTGCCCTCCCCTCCTGCACCGTGCTGCCATTGCCTTCCTGCACGCTCTGTGGCAGGACCGTCGGGATAGTGCTACGCTAGTTCTGAGGACAAAGTGAGTTGTTGCTTTTCTACAATGTGTTTTCCTTCTTTTTTTCCAAAACACTTCTTCTTTGGTTCATCAGACTTTTCAGGGGCTTTTGCATATTAGTCTTTGTGTACCCTGGCAAGAGTATGCAGCGTGTGGGCTTTGAGCTTCATCTCTCAGGAAAGAAGATGAGAAGCCCCTGTGTGCATTTTCAGAAGCAAATGCATTTCTTTCTGTTTCTTTCATACAAAACTATACAAGCTTCTACTTACCAAAGTGCATTTTCTGTGGAGTTCAGAGCAGTCAAAATGCTGCTAGCCATGTGGTGAGGGGGAGGTAACTGATATTACTTCTGTATGTATCTTTCAGGCCGAAGTTTTGGGAAAATTTAACCAGTCCCCTCTTTGGGACCCTTCCTCCACCTTCAGAATCATCAGAGGTGAGTTACATCCAAACAAAACAAAGGTAGTTACGTACTTCTTAGAAAAGATTTCTAAGTGATGCAAGTGGCTCTTCCCTCTGTCTGCAGTTTTCTAAAGGGAAATATGGTCAAGTGGTTTAAACACAGGCAGGAGGTGAAGTGAATGCTTTCTGGCTCTGCAGGGATTATAGCCATGAACTGCCCTTGGAAACTCTCTGTTTTTTATTCACATATGAATTAAAAATAGATGTTACTTGGCATCTGTAGTAATGCTCTTCAGAAGATATGGATACACTACAGGCAGCATACTATCTATACATCGTGGGTTGTTTGGCAAAAGAAACTCTCCCTTTTTTTACACATAGCTCAAGCTGACTAGTATCACAGAGGAATCAGCTAGGTTCTTGTTATTCTTCTTTTCTGTGGGAGTTTTCCCCCTCATTATGAAAGTCCTGTGCTCAGTGCCACTTTTCACACAGTGTTCTTTCCATATTATCACCAGTCCATGGTCAAATGACACCATTATTGCTACTGTGGGAGAAACAAGTCTGCAAAAGAGAAATAAACAGTCACTGCAAGTGTATGGGTAGGGATAAATCAGAATTGCACTTACCCTGCAGAGCTGGGTGCTCAGATTTTACTTCTTTTTTATAATTTTTTTATTCTTTTTTTCTTTACAGCTCAGTGTCTTGGATACCTGTGCCTTAATCATGAAAATCATCTGTTTGGAGATCTACTATGTTGTCAAGTGAGTCTTTGGTAGTCTTGCCTTCATCCCTGGACTAATTATGTCAAGTGTGTGTGTTAAATCTTGCTAGACCATGCAGGCTTTGAGGGACAGAATACATATAAACCTGTGAAAACGTGGGAGGAGCAGTGATTTATAAACAAATTACTAACCTGCATTTGATATTCCTGCAATCACCAACTGCAGAAAGATGTTACAGTCTCTCTGCAGCCTGTAGGTGAGAATGTTAGTATTGGTATTTTCCTTGTATCCTGGAATGAGCATATGTAGTGTTTATTAAAACTCATTGTAAACAAAGCTAAGTACACTTACTGTAGTGACTGCTGAATAACATCTTAGTAGTTTTCTCCCACTCATTTTGTTTTCCTGAATGTAACTGCCTTTTAATATGTTGAAAAGTCAGGGTTGACTAAAATCACTGCTTAAAAAAATACATATATATTAAAAATTAGATTTTCTTCAGGGATCATGTTTTTCCTTCACATTTGATGCAAAAAGTGGGATTCCCTGCACAGGTCTAATGTGTGGAATAACCTTCACTTGCAAGCTGTGTCCTTGGCTTTCCTACCTGAATCTCAGAAGAAGTGTATTTTCTGACCCAAGAATAAATGAAGATAACTTCTCCTCTTGATTTGGTCAGGAGCTCACTGGATCAGTCCCTGAAAGACACGCTGAAGAATTTCTCCACCAAAAAGCGCTTTGCCTATTGGTCAGAATATGTGAAGTTACTGGCATACCATGTGGCAGAGACAGAGGGCAGCAGCTGTGCCTCCATGCCAGAATATCAAATGCTTATCTCAGCCTGGCGCATGCTGCTCATAATCTCGACGAGCCACGTAAGAGCTGCTTCTTCTCTTTCATGATAATCTGAAACGAACGTTTTGAACGGTACGGCGTCAGTCTCGTCGGGCTGGCTGAGCCGTCGGGAAGAATTCACTGTGTTTTTTCTTTCAGTTTTGTTGTGTATATGCTTACAACGCCGCTTGGCACGAGCGTGGCACGAGAGGTTGAAGTAGGTGGTGTTTTGCTGTTTGATCCCAGTGAGCATATTGTCATGTCTGAGCAGAGGAGGGAGGTAGTGAATCATTTTTATAGCAATTCTAAGTAATTCTGCAGTGCTGAAGAGATTTGGCTGAGTCGAGTGGGGCCAGGGACATTAGGGTGGTTAGCCACCGCTGACTTCTTGTCACTGTTAATGTAATGCTGCAGTGATTTCTGTGGAACTGCATCATTCAGAGGCTGTAAAATTGGGGGAATTCTTAAAGTAACAAATTAAGCCAGCAGACTGATGTTAGACTGCTAAGAAGGTGCATCTGTGTGCTTGATTGCTCTCTGTCTTTGTGGATCCTAGGCGGATATAATGCATCTGACTGATTCGGAAGTTCACCAGCAGTTGTTTCTGGATGTGCTAAATGGGACCAAGGTTTTGGTAGGTGGTGCTTCCTGTCCGCTCTTAATTTCGCAGTTGCTCATCTTCTTTGTGCTCTGAGGAGTTCTATTTCTGCAGCTGCTTGCCATCATAGGTTTTTTAGATCCCCTGAAACTGGGCAGAAACAAAATCTCTTCCCCTGACATGACGAGCTTCTTACAAGTCTTTATTTTGTATGTGTCATTGTCATCACTGAGTGACCCTGCAGAGGGTCCTGACTGCTTCCCTTGATGCTGCTGAAGAACAAACCTGGTCATTTGGTAGTGGTGCTTGGGCTGAGGCTTTCTGAAGTGATCTTACAAGGTCTATTGCAACTGTAACTCTTGCAGTATTTCTTCTTAGCTCCTAGTTCCCATGTCAGGATCCTGTCTGCACCTGGGGTCTATGCTATGTACCCTTCTGCTGATCCTGCTCAAACAGTGGAAGAGGTAGGTGTTTTGTTTGGATGATTAGTAGTCACTGCTAAATATAAAAACTTGGGAAATTACGTTTAAGTGTTCTGCTCTAGTGAGATTCTCTTAGTGATTTGGGCAGGAAACTGAAACCTTATCACAGAATTCTCTTTTGGGATGGCAAATGCCTGGAGGTTGTTGCTGAAACCTCTTGTAGCAATACATTTATGGTTTGGCTTCCTGCTTGCTGGTGAAAAGTGTATCAAAAAAAGCTTTTGTTTGTGTGGATCATAAGTGATACCATCCATACAGCTCAGTCAAGCCAGTGTGTTGATCGAGGGATCTTGTCTAATCTGAAGAGCTCTCCCTTTTTGTTGTCAGCGAGTTGGGTTCTGTGGATAAAATCATAAACTCCTTGACGCAGATTCTGGAGGGAGTGCTACAGGCAGATCAGCAGATGGAGAAAACCAAAGCCAAAGTGTTCTCAGCTCTCATCACTGTTCTGCAGATGAAGGAGATGAAAGGTGAGGGGGTGTGTGTACGGGGGTCAAGAGCAGGGCTGCCATGGCTGGTTGCACCCTGAAGCTAGCGTTTCCAAGACACAAATGCATATGATGTTAGTGCTTGTACAGGATGCTGAATGTAGTCTCCAACCTGTGGGACTTCTCTACCTTTTTCTTACTTGTTTTAGCTAGTTTTAGAAGGCAGTGAGGATTATCACTCACGGTATGTGTATGTCTGCCCTTCTCTTGCCTTTCCCAATGATAACCTCCCTGTTTGATCAGTTGGATAGAGACAAGATGGGTTTTCTGGAAAATAGCTCAGCAGGTGTGGGAAGGACACATCTCACAGCATGACTGTAGAGCTCAGAGCCTGACATGGATTTCTTGCTGGCGAGAACCATAGACCCAAACACAAGAACGTCTTCTGAGGGTACATTTTGTTAGAAACCAGAGAAACTATAGTCTGATCATTCCTCCTGTCACTTGAGGGGCATCTTACATTGCAGTGGCTCTTGAAGACCCTCAGTGTGGGTCTGCCAGATGCTCTGGGCAGTATTTTTCTGTACAACACATAAAAAGGCAGCTGTGCTGTTGAGAAGTGTCTCCACTTACCTTTCTGTGTCCTTGTCCTACTGCTTGGGCTCTGCAAGCCCATATATTTTGGAAAATAAATAGAAAGTGGAGGGTTGGGTTGGTTTTAAATGTTTTTCTTCGCTGTTGAATTTGAGTTTCCAGTCACGCTGGTAAAAGGTGGTGTGATTTATTATAATGGTTTTGATAATAATGTGGCATTTGTGTGGACTCACAGAATGCAGACTGCACCCAGTCTGCATGGGCCAGTGCCAGCAATCTGCAGAAATGGGTGGGAAATGCTGTAGTGAGCAGGTGTGGAATGATCTGTCCATAGTAGTGCTTGATTTGTGCTTTGGGATGTCATGAGTTTATATGATTTCCTGGTAAAGCTACAGGTTTTTGTTATCCAGATGTCCATTGAATGCCTTGTTATAGCCCCCTAGACTTAATCATCTAACTTAGTCATAGTTCCACACATTCTGTTTTGCAGGTTTTGAAATGAAAATGGAATAAATACTAACTCTTTAAGAAATGTGGCCCAGTGATGTTATCAGTTAATCTGGAAGCCTAAGTACAAGGACTGTGTGTTAACTGTCGTCTGTTCTCTGTGTGTCACAGTGAATGAGATCCCACAGTACTCCCAGTTGGTGTTGGGGGTGTGTGGAACACTCCAAGATGAGGTCATTGCACTCTTTGATCAAACTAGACACAGCCTGACCTTGGGAGACGCCACAGATGACAAGGACAGCATGGAAACAGATGATGTCTCCCGAGTTAAACACAAGGACCAGCGAGATGGGGTAAGGGACCTGTTCATCTGCTTTGCAGCCATGTTTCTTCTCTCTAAACAAAATTTCCTTGTATGTTTGGAACAACTCTCCCTTGCAACCTGCTGCCTTCAAAGGAAGCTTCAGTTTCTATTTCAGAATTACTCCACGTCTCTTTGGCACGGGAGATTGGCTGTTGCTGCCTCTCTTTCAGATCTGTCCTATAAACCCTTGTTGTGATTGCTAATCCAGCCAGGAATTGTGCAGAGTGCAATGTGAGGGATACCATCTGCCTTAATTTAGGATTCTGAGAATGGTTGAACTTCAGCTTGTGTTAGTAAATGCTTTCAAGGTTTTATTGGTCCCCATGTCAAGCCTATAGTGCGTTCTCCTTTCCTTGTCTCTGCAGGTGTGTGTTCTGGGTCTGCATCTGGCCAAGGAGCTCTGTGAAGTTGATGAAGATGGAGACTACTGGCTGCAGATTACTAGGAAAGTCCCTGTGCTTCCTACTATTTTTGCTGCGTTGGAGATCAGCCTGAGAGTTAAACAAAACCTTCACTTCACAGAGGCCTCATTACATTTACTGCTGACCTTAGCAAGGACTCAACAGGTGAGAGGTGCAGAGAAATGAGAGCATATAGCTATACATTTTTAATAGGAACCATTTATCTCATTGTTCTGTCAGTGAGGCAGTTGAACAATGAGCTGTAGATAAAGAGATTTTTATGAGCTGGAGATAAAGGGATTTTTATGAGCTGTAGATAAAGGGATTTTTAGAGGCTGGCAAGCTGTAGGTCCTGTGTGTGCACCTGCTTAGTTTGCCTTGTTTTTCTTCATAATGGGGTGTCTCAGATGGAAGAGTTGAGCCAGCCAGAGCAGACCTGTAATTTAGAGCAGGCACTTTCACTGAATGTAATCTGCAATGCAAATTATCCCTCCCAGTTAAAACAGTGTTAAGTGTTGGAACCCACTTTCTCTTTAGTTGCAATAAAGTGTTATTTATCTACTACAAATTCAACTTTATGTGGGGCTTTAGGTGCAAGCAAGGGCGTTCCAGAGCCAGCCCTTTTCAGAAATTACATAGGTACCAAACCAGGATAGATTTTACTGGAAGAACTGAGTTGCTTTTCTGGATACTGAGATTTTAACAGCATAGAAAAAGCGTGTGTAGATTAAAGTTCTCTAAAAGGCTGGTGACAGCACAAAGGACAGAAATACCTAACGCAGAATAAGCCTCTCTGTAAAGTCTCAGAGAGGAGTGAGACGTGCAGATTTTAACTGCAGCTTGTTCTGACTTTCAGGGAGCAGAAGCAGTGGCTGGAGCTGGCATCACGCAGAGCGTCTGCCTGCCCCTCTTGAGCGTGTACCAGCTCAGCAGCAACGGAGCCATTCAGGTGGGTGCTGCTTCCCTTTGGGTGGGAATGAATCAGAAGAGCTTGGGCAGCAGCATAAATTAAGTGATTTTACTTTTGTATCTGATTGGTTCAGACATCTGCCTCATCTCGAAAGTCTCTGGATGCCCCCTCTTGGCCTGGGGTCTATCGTCTCTCCATGTCACTGATGGAGCGCCTCCTTAAAACACTTAGATACAACTTCCTGACAGAGGCACTGGACTTTGTTGGTGTCCATCAAGAGAGGATTCTTCAGGTATGTCACACACTTCTTCTGTGATGGTTCTCTTGACTTCTGTGTGGCAACAGCAGTGGAAGCATGTCAGAAAGTGAAGCAGCATTGAAAAGAGGCTCCTGTGCCAGAAAGGTTTACAGTGGAAATAATTTGGGAGTGGGAGGAGGAGGAGAGAGGGAGAACATGGAAGCCTTGAGGCCAGGCAGTGATGATTGTTATGATACTTGTTAGAGCTGGGCAGTCACCATCTGATTGTCCTGTTCACTCTTGGGGTTATAACTTTGCTACAGATGTTTAATAATCCTACTCAACACAGTAGCAGAGGTGAAAGTTTGATGAGTACTCACACTGTGGCCGTTTGCTCTGGAAAGAAAAACGTGGGAGCTCTTCTTGGAAGTGGCTTCAGCTCAGCCTTGCTCAAATAATGAAAATGCTGCGGTCAGGGTTCAGTCACCATTCAGGTCAGCAAGGTCTCATGCCCCACAGTGCTGAAATACCTGTACAGGCTGCATCCTGTCAGTGCAGACACACTGCAGAGGCTCTGTTTGCACCTAGGTGCTGAATTACCTGCTCATAAGCCCGCTCCCTAGACAGCCAGCTGGCTGCTTGTCTGGCAGTGTCACTTGTGAAATGCACTGACCTCTGACTAAGACTATGAAGTGCTCTGAGTCTGACCCACGTGCTGTGTGGCTGCGTTCATGGATTGTGTTTTCTGTCCCCGAGGGCACATCCTCTGCATCTTCAGCCTTTTCTTCTAGAGAAGGGAATGGGCTTTTTGTCATTTAACTGTAATCACCCTGATTTACTTCTCTCTCCTTCCCAGTGCCTGAATGCAGTACGGACAGTACAGAGCTTGGCCTGTCTGGAAGAGGCCGATCACACCGTTGGCTTCATTCTTCAGCTCTCAAATTTCACAAAGGAGTGGCATTTCCACCTGCCACAGCTTATGAGGGACATGCAGGTAGGAATCGGGATGCTGCTGTGGATAATACTGGGATGCAGGGATTTGCACTTTGGTTAAGAGCAAATGGCATTATCACCTTTTTATTGCTGCTCTTTTAATAGGAACTGTTGCTGAGGTCATTTAAATGTCTCTTCTGTCTGTACCTTGTCAGAATTGAGGGAGGAAAGGTAACCATTTGGGACAGACAGATGGTAGCTTGGAAAAATAACGAGGAATTCAATGTCTTGTTCTCAGTTCTCAGTGCCAGGTGACTCCAAGAAAATAGTGGAAAATCAAGAGACTCCATTGATGCTTTATGGTCACAGTGTTCTGCTTAACTGGATTTTCTAGCTTCCAGCAGTGGTAGGAAATTGATGGTTTTTGAGCTTTTAAGAGATTTCTCCCTCACCTTATTTATTTCAGGTGAATCTGTGCTACCTGTGTCAGGCCTGCACCTCCCTCCTGCACAGCCGCAAAATGCTCCAGCACTACCTGCAGGTGAGGATGGGGACCCGAAACCAGACTGTAAGTTAGGAGTGTGCCATGCCCTGTTAGAAGGCTAACATTACTCAATATCCAGGCTCTTGGATATTGAACTGATTGTTGGTAATCTTAGTGGCGATTATGAACAATCATCAACAGTTAGGATTTGTATTTCTCCAAAGGAAAAAACAGTGGCAAGAGTAGTTGGGACTCTAAAACCTCTGGACTGTGTAAAGCTAGTCCTAGAGAAAGAACAGCCTGTGTTTGAATGGTGCTCTTAGCACTTTATAGCTGTACACTGCAGCAAGAAGGCTGCACTGCTATAGCGCTCTGTGGTGCCATTAATTAAGCCACTGTTGATCTGTTGTCCTTGATGGGATTTAATTTGTTCAAGAGATAACTCTTGTTCTTGGGGTATCCTTAGATTCATGAGGTGGAGGTGAAGAATTGCCTCTGATGTGTTGTTTCAGTATGGCTAAGGCTTGGTGTGTTGATTAGAGATTCTTTTTCTGGCATGTGGAATCTAAATAGCCTCTGCAGCTGTCTCCCTGCAATGCAGTGCCTCCCTCAGAGCACACTAAGTGTAGATTCTCATGCTTCTAGCAGGTGACAGACTTTGGGTGCCTTATTTCTTCATTCCTTTTGTTCATAGCTTGTATTTATTTATTTTTTTTCCTCCAAAGTATTCATCTTGGTGCAAAGCAGTCATATCTGCAGTCAAGACTTCCTTTTTCCTTTCTCCACAGACAAAAAACGGTGATTCCCTTCCATCAAGTGTGACTCCACGAGTGCAGCGCAATCCCCAAGCCTCCTCCAAACACCCCAGTCCGGAGTCGGAGGCAGCAGAGCAGAAAGCCCTGCTTACAGTGCAGTACAGCCTCTTGAAAATCCTCAGCAAATCTCTTGCTGCCCTGCGCCACTTCACCCCTGATGTCTGCCAGATCCTCCTCGATCAGGTAGAGAAAGAGGAGAGATGCTGCTCCCTGCCGGGGGGAGTTCCCATAGTTTCAGTGGTGTTCACAGAATCACTGGGGCTGGAAAAGCCCTCTGAGATCATCAAGTCCAGCCTCTGACCCAACACCCCCACGCCAGCCAGCCAGACCATAGCACTCAGTGCCACATCCAGCCTTTCTTTAAACACCTCCAGGGACGGTGACTCCACCACCTCCCTGGGCAGCCCGTTCCAATGCCTGATCACCCTCTGTCAGGAAGTGCTTCCTGATATCCAACCAAAACCTCCCCTGGCGCAGCTTCAGGCCATGGCTTCTTGTCCTGTTAGTGGTTGCCCGGGAGAAGAGCCTGACCCCCACCTGACTACACCCTCCCTTCAGGTAGCTGTAGAGAACGACAAGGTTCCCCCTGAGTCTCCTCCAGGCTAAACAACCCCATCTCCCTCAGCCTCTCCTCATAAGACTTTCCCTCTAGTCCCTTCCCCAGCCTCCTTGTCTCCATTGGACCCGCTCCAGCACCTCAATATCCTTCTTGAAGTGAGGGGCCCAGAACTGTGCACAGTCCTCAAGGTGAGGCCTCACCAGTGCTGAGTACAGAGAGAGAATCACATCCCAATCTGGGATCCCATCACATCTGGATCTGTCCTGCTCAAGACAGTGACCCACCGTACATCTGTCTGCTCTCCTGCTGCACAAAGCAGGAGGCAGGACACAAGGAATTCCTGTAGGAGTCAGGCCCTGGTCAGAGTGAAAGGAAGACTTGACCAAGGTTTTGTTGTGATCTGCACAGCGCTGTGTATGTGTAACCTTGCTGGAGCAGACCAGTGACCCAGCTGGGTTTGTGTCATCCTCAGTGTGCCACTGTTCAGAAAACACATTACAATCTTCTGCCGATGTGACCTAGTGGCTGTTCCCCAGTACAGCAAAGGAAAGTTTAATCCTTGATTCTGGCAGTGTCCTGCTGCTAACTTGTGGACAGTTAAGTTCATTTTCCTGTGCCTCTAGGTACATAGGCCTGGGCATTTGAAAACAATCTGGGAACAGTCATTACTTCAGCTTGCCACTTGGTGGCAAATTGTGCAGCTTGGGAACTGGAGAAGGTTGGTTTCTGTCAGGAGAGCTGTGAAGTCAGGTGTGCAGTACTGTACAGCTCCATCTGCAGACTTGAGTGTGGGGAGTTACCTCACCGCTGCTGGTTCTCCATTCAAAAGGGACTTGGTATTCTTGTTACTATGACAATCACTCATGGCCTCAGGGGTCACTCACTCTTTCTGTTTCTCCACAGTCACTGGACCTTGCCGAGTACAACGTGCTTTTCGTTTTGAGTTTCACCACACCAGCCTTTGATTCAGATGTTGCACCTTCCTTTGGGACCCTGCTTGCCACGGTCAACGTGGCCCTTAACATGCTGGGAGAGGTACTAGTCCATTCTCTGTGTGGGAGCACAGCAGAGATCTCAGAGCTGATAATTTGAAGAGTAGGAGTGTTTCCTCTTTGTATCACCTGTCTAATCCCTGTCTTTTTCTCCCCTCTCAGCTGGATAAGAAGAAGGAACCTTTCCCCCAGGCTGCAGGGCTGAATATGCAAGAGGGAACAAAAACCCTCAAGTAAGTTTCTAGCTGCTTGATTTAGTCATGGCCAAGGATCAGAATCTGATCCTTCTCAGATCAGAGCTGAAGTTTACAGACATTCGTGGAGCCTCGAGCTGCTTGCTCTGAATCCAAGGAGATCATGTAGCCCATCAGAAGCTCTCTAAAGCAAGGAGGGATTTTTTGGGGAGGGTGTATGAATCCATCCCATCTTAAGTTGGATGCTTATTTATCAGTGCCTTTAAATCGGACTTCCCTGATGGCCAACAAGAGTTTCTGCTCTGCAGTCCGTAGCTTTTGGATGTCACTGCTTGAGCAGAGTGGGAACGGTAATAGCGTCCCCTCATAGTTGCCCTGTGTCTGACACCTTTCTATGAGTATTTAACCCTGAAATGAGCACGTCCTGACCCTTCTGGCTCCTGCTGATTTGCCTTTTCTTTGCACAGGTCTCTGCTCATGTTTACAATGGAAAACTGTTTCTACCTGCTCATCTCCCAGGCCGTTCGGTACTTGAGGGACCCAGCTGTGCATCCCCGGGACAAGCAGCGGATGAAACAGGAGCTCAGCTCCGAGCTGGTCAGTGGCTTGTGCCAGCCCTGCTCTGTGTAAATGGGTCTCGTGGGAGAAAGCCATTGGTCTTTGGCTGCCCAGCAGAGCCCGTTCCCCGGCACGAGTCAACAGCCTCGGGCATCCTTAGCTGCCGGTGGCACCTGGTTTGGGGATGGAGAGGGGCGTGTGTGTGTTGGAGGGAGGCTAACTTGTGACACGCTTCTGATTTCAGAGTACGCTGCTCTCCAGCCTGTCTCGTTACTTCCGCCGTGGTGGTCCCTCCTCGCCTGCCAGCGGGGTTCTTCCCTCTCCCCAAGGAAAGTCTGCCTCCAAGTTGGGTCCCGAGGGGCAGGAGCCTTTGTTCCAGCTCGTGCAGGCCTTTGTCCGGCACGTGCAGAGATAGATTCCGTCCCGCCCCTCCCTCCCTCCCCAGGACGTGCCCCAGAACGCGTCACGTCCACCGCAGAAGGCATCACCTTTGGCAGACCTTGTAACGAGGACTGGGGAGGGGAGGGAGGCCCGGCGTGGGCAGCGGTGTAAACGGAGCTGTGTAACATCAGCTGCGAGGTCCCGTTGAACTCTGGCCGCCCGCAGCAGAGCCGATGTAAGGAAAGCCCAGAGCGGCTCCTCGGTGAGGAGCCCGCGTGCGCGGCCCGCTCGCTCCATCTGCTAGAGCGTCCCGCCCGGGTACAAGTGCTCGACAGTCAAAAACCTTTATTTTTATAGCTTGTACCTCAGCTGGGGAAGCTGTGGCTGGATGGAGAGAGGAGACAAACTTTCCCCTGGGCATTAACTCTGCTCGCTCTTTAACACAAGGTGCGATCTCCCTCTCCCTCGCAGCCCGAGTCCGGTTCAGGCACCGCCAAGGGATCAGCCAGCAATTCAGAGACCATCTTTCTACTGCTATTTTTGTACGGAATGGTTCAAGGCAAGATGGTGTATGTGTGCTCAGCCTTCCCTTCACCCTGCAGTCTGTGTGTTCTGTGTGTTTCTGCGGAGCGAGACCCCGCTCGAGGTTTTTAAGTCAAACTTTGATTGTTCCAGTCTTGCATTTTTTTGTAACGGTGCCCTATTTATACTGATATTAAAACCTTTATAGACAGCAGCCGGGTTAACGGGTTTGTATTGGTCAGAGCTGCCTGCAGCACCAATTCTGCCTCTTCTCTGTAGCAGCTCTGCAGGACCCAGGTACCAGTGGGGTGGGCTGTGGCTCGTGAGTGACAATCCAGATGCAGTTTGAAGCAACTCTCATCAGAGGTTGATTCCCTCGGCTTCCCCACACCCACTCCCTTTCTCTTACTCTCACATTTGGGAACTCGTGGGAGGTTTTAAGCGAGCAGCACTATAAAATACTCCTCAGGAGTGATTCTTCTGCACGTGGTGGTGTAGACCATGCACGGGTCCAACCTGCTACACTTCCTGTTGCAGCAGCTCGGGTGGGAGTGAGTTCGAACCAGAAGGACACTGGAGTGAAGTTGCATCGTGCTGTTGTAGCTCTCTCAAGTAGATCAACAAACTCTTTACGGTTGCGAGGCTCAGTGTGTGATGCAAGCAGGAAGAGAAGGTCAGTGATTACTGCATAAAAGAAAGCCTGAAATCTAGGCAGGCTTTTCTGAGGAATCAGATTTCAGTGTAGCTGTGAGCAAGTAATTCTTTCCTGGAGACCCTTGGCTGCTTTATCAATCGGAACATTTTAATCTCAATGGTTTTAAGAGAAAATTAGATTACCTTGCTTTGAGGGTTTGTTTTCTTCTGTGTAAGTTGAAGTGATGGTGATACTCTGGCACACTTGTTTGATCTAGTTTTCCTTGCCCTGGAGGCTTTGGAGGGATCTGAGCTAGCTTGCTGGAGCACAGAGGCCTTAAAGTAGAAAGGAGAGGGGCTCTTATTACCTCCCAATAACCAAGGTGAGCTGCTGTGGCAGGGAGGGAGATGGTGTAAGGGTCCCAAACTCCATCGTGTTTAGATTGTGTTTTACCTGTAACTGCAACACTTTCTGCTCCAGGGGGATGAGCTATGGGTGTGAACATGGGGATTTGGAGGTGAAGACGGGAACTGGTGACAGTAGCTGTGGGGAGGGGAAGCAAAGCCAGATTCCAGTACACCTGAGCATGCTCAGCAGTGCTTGGGGCTGTTGGTGGATAGCTCTGGTAGCTGCCCTTCTTTTTATCACAGTTTCGAAGTTAGGTACAGTGTGCTGATCACTGTTAGTGTTTGACAGGAACGACAGGATGAGAGTTTGGGGAGAAGCAGTGTGTCGTCCTAGATACTTAACCAAGCACTCCAGTGAGAGTTGATGGTGGTCAGCAGGAGTCTTTGGTGTCAGAGAGCAAAGAGCAGCAGATGGTGTTGGTTTAGAGCTACAGCTTCCCTTCAGGCAGCAGCGGTCCAGCCCTGCTTTATACCTTTACCTGCCCCTCAGCCACAAAGGTGCAGAACAGCCTTTGGCCAAGGGGGGCTCACCCCCACACCTGCAAACAAGCAGCATGACAGGGGAAGTATTTTGTAGAGAGCTGGTTAGAAGCAGCAATAGGTTTTGTGTGTGTTCTTTCCTAATGCAGAGGGAAGGGAGCGCTGGTGCCAGGAACAGACTTTATTCTGGCTGTTCTGAGGGAAGAGACACCATTGTGTGCATCATTAAGCTGCTGCTGGTTTTGCTAAAGCTGTTCTTCCTCTTTCTTTAAAGCACCAGGGAGATGAATAACAGGGATGTCATTGGCCTGAGGGAGAGGTAACCGTACTGGAAGGGGAGTAGGCAGGGGTAGAATCATGGCAATTGTAAAAGTAACTAACACAGTAATGTAATTTGATTTCCCCATTCCCTTTCATTTGAGTTTAACTAGAAAAACTGAGCACAATTGCTACACTACAGAGCATTTCAACAGCTGCTTTTCCCAGGAGTTCTTTCCAGGCTGGGTGCTAGGAATGAGGCTTTAGGATTTTAGATTAGCAGCAGATCTGGTTTCCATAACAACAAAAAAAGTCTGTTAGATCGAGAATAGCATTTCCAGTCTCTCAGCAGCTCAAGTCAAACTGCTGCTCTATTTTTGCTTCAGGTTAAGGAGGAGCTGTTGTTTCTGAGAGTTCCTGGACCTGTAGTACAACAGAGATGTGTCACCTGGGTAAGGAACTGCAAGACATTATGGCCTGGTGAGAGTTACAGTTGGGACAGGAGAGATTAGCAGCTTTGTTTTGCTTTCACACCCAGCTTCCAAGACTGGGATAGCAGAAGGGGAACTGCTGCAGTCATGGGGCTGGAAGGTGAGGGCAGCCCTGAACCCAGACAAGATGCTGAGGCAGGAGATCAGGCAGTTCATTTATTGGCAAATAAGTGCTGAAAACCATGAGCCCTACATACACAGGAGCTCAGTGCCCTGTTACATTAGAGTGGTCACGATACCATTGGGGAAAGTGCAAAAGATCAATAAACAAGCAAAGTTAGGTCTGACATACTGAGGGGGAGATTGTGAACAGAGAGCTTGGTGCAGGTGAGTTTCTCTTCCATCCAGCTTGAGTGGACAACTAGTTACACAGCAGCAGAAGTCCTTTAGGAGAGCTCTAGCTAAAAAGCTCGTGACAGGATTAAAGGGCATAGACAGCCAAGCACTCCCTGTGAGCTGAACCACCACAGACACTGGGAGCAGCCTGGATTGTTTAGTGTGTGTACAGCCAAGCTCATTGTTGGAGGTAACAGCAAGTGGGACTGTCCTTTTCTGTACTAGGATGCACCAAGTCTGTTCACAGCTGAGATGGGAGAGGAAGTTTTAGTTAAATCCATGATCTGGGGTGAAAATAAAGTCAGGCTAAAACATGCCTGGAACAGACACACTGAAAGAAACACCTGGACAATTAACACGGGGAGCAAAGCTTGTAAAAAGGCTTGTAAACTTTGCAGTCCAAGAGCAGTTTCTCAGAGGAAATGCAAGCAAGATGCACGGTCCTTTGCACTGAGGTTTGATTTTTGACATACAGGCCCTATGTTATTAGGTCGGTCTTCACAAAGACATTTCTTTCCTGCTTCAGAGGACAGTTCTAGAGTGAAGCCACCAGGCACCACGATAGGAAGCATGGCTCAGAGAGCCTTGTCTTACTCTTCTCCCACGGGCGAGCAAGGTGGATGGGTTTTATAACTCTTTAATTCAGCTTCCTTGCCTTAAGGGCTAGGACACGTCAGAGGGTTTGTGTGGGACGTTTCCTCCCTGGAATGCTTGATGGGTTGACTTAGGTAATTCTACTGCTGAAGGGGAGAGAGGACAGGAGGGACAGCCAGGCACTAACCCATACCAGCCACAAGGGAAGTGTAACAGAGACTGGGGGAGCAGCTGTGGAGGGGCACACACAGCTTGCTGGCCCTGGGAAAGCCACTGCCATGAACGAGACTTAGGGTGGGGTAGAAAAAGGTCAGCGAGAATCTTGCGTCATCAAGACTGACCTGAAAGCAGGTGTTAACAAATTCAGTCTTGGGTGCCATCAGCCCTTTCCCAAAACCTTACTGTAACAGTTTTACCACTTCCCACGTTAGCAATGGAGTGTCAACCCTGAAGAGAGCAATGGTCCCGGATGAAGAAATCCGCGTTAGAAGTGCCAGGAGATGAGGGGTGCATTCTGCTTGTACATTCTTCTTCCTGGAGACATTTAACTTAACAGTTCCAAGTAAGTGACAGGAACTTTCCCTTTCTGGTTCCCTCTTTCCCCTATGAGCCAGTCTGGATCCATGCCTGGCAGGCTGTACACAGTGATCATCTGGGGAGAGAAGACGGCATTAGACAGGACCTTACTCTGCAGACAGAGCCAAGAAGTTCAGTCAGATGAGCACCGAAGGCACAGTAATTCCTGCAGCTCATTTATCAGGCACCCTTGCCCTGGAGCTGTCTGCTGCTTTAATAGAAGAGCTACAGAAATCTGATGTCTCTGTTGCCTTTTCATTCTCCAAACTGACTGAAGGTGTTTGCACAGACAGGGTGGCACAATACTGCTACGTCACCCCTTCTGAACGCAAGCGTTCAGTCTACTGAACAAAAGTGTTTGCGACTTGCTGAATTTATTTTATTCTCAGCATGATTAGACCAGGCCTCCAGCCAGCAGCTCATCCCATTGCTCTTGGAGAAGATGGCACTCCTAGGGTCTCTGTGAAAGCATTAAGTGTTTGGGGGTATTTTGTTAGCTCAGTACAGCCTGATAGGAACAGAAGAGTTACTGGGGTGATGTAGGACATGGCTGTGAGCACAAGCTTACTGCAACTCAGTGGATACCAGTGTCAAGGAAAAGACTCTTAGCAGCACTTCCATACAACAGGGGTTTTAGGGGCAGGAAACGTCACCCAGACCTAGCTGAGCATAGGATGGGCTGCTAGGCAGTTACAGTGAAGTTCAACCCAAAGGAAAGCCACCAACCTCATCGGCAAGAAGAGCCAGCTCAGTGCTGTCAGCTGCTTCATAATCATAGAGGACTCTGGCCTTCCGTGTCCCGCTGGCAGGAGGCTTGACTTCATTTGGGTTCAGTACACCCTCTGCCACTGTGTTGGGCACCCCACCAATCGTGGGCACAACTGGAATAGTAGGCACAGCAGGGAGTGTGGCAGCAGCAACAGACGGTGGAGAGGTAGCAGCTGGGGGAGGAGATGTGGATTCTGCGTTGCCTACGAACGTGCCTGAAAATCTTACACGGGAGAAAACAAAGCAGAGTTCAGTAAAGCTCCAGGGTGAGCAACCAAGAAAGAGCTCTATGCTGCGAGTTCCAGCTAACGGCTGTAACCGATCTACGCTGCCCTTCCAGTGGGGAAGTGCTCTCAGTTCTCAGGTGCTGAGACTGTGCAATGGGTACTATTTGTCTGCTTACTTTGACTGCAGTGTCCTGTTGCAGGACTGGCACCTAATGTGCAGAGTAGGAGACCCAGGTAGTGGGGCTGTTCCAGCAGTGGCACCAGAGAGGGGTCTGGGCAGGTGCTATTCTGGGCTCTGGGGCTGTTGTGCTGGGCCTGTTGTGCTGTGTCCTTGCCCTGCTCTTGCATGGTGTCTGTTACCTGTTTATTCTGCTAGTTCTTCATGAATGGGACAGTCATCGTTGCTGTTAAACTGGATGCCACAACTGGAGGCTCCCAGGCTTTCTGGGCTTTCTAGATAGAGACAGCAATGGAGCTTGGGCTCGTGTGTCTGTCACTACCTCCGTGCCCTAAGGGAGAGCAGCTCTGGCCCTTGGGGTGAGTCTGCAGAGACTCCAGAGCTCGGCTGAGGTGGAGAGCTCCGGGAGCCCATCCTGCACAACGTCTTACTTACATTTCTCCTTTGGAGCTGCCAGCATGGAAAAGAACAGAACAGGAGTAGTGAGTGATCATGTGGAGGCAGCAGCCCCTCCTGGGTCAGGCCAGCATGCTGAGGTGACAGGTAGCAGACAGACCAGCCGTGCCCACGCCCAGGGGCTGTGCCACCAGCAGCACAGGAGTGGGCACTGCTGCAGCTGAGCACGCTCCGGCTCGCTGCCTGGCAACAGAAACTCGTCCCCCATGTGATCCAGGGAATTTAGAGGAAGAATGTTTGAATTCTCATGGCCATCATGCTTCGAGATGAATGTATAAATCCCAGATTAATCCGAGGCCTGTTCTAAATGCACGACCACCAGGATTAGTCACCGTTCCATTAGCTCAGAAGCTCTGTCAGAGCTCGGAGGGGGCTTTATAACTTCTACCCAGCATGATGATGTGGGATGGGGAAGGAAGCCTGAGCTGGGGGTAACCCTCAGAGAGATAAAAGCAGTCTCTTGTCTCACCTGCCCAGTTGCTTCTGCAGTTCCAGCATGTATTGGTAACACTGAGCATAGTAGTTGGTCTGAGATTCCACAAACTCGTGGAGACAGCGAAGATGATTCACCTGGAGGGAGAGGGACCATAAGCTGCTCTGTGAGTTTGGTTGCCAGGCACGGGAACTCTCTTCCTGCAGCCACCACCTACCCCCAAGAGAAGCTGCCTTGTGTAAGTTGATATTTAAGAGTGTTACTCAGTTTGCTTCAGTACAGGAATTTGTTTTTGTTCAGGAATGCTGCACAGGCCCGAGGGTGGTCTTGGGGAGGAGGCTGCTCCTGCTGCCCTAGCCATGCCTGCGTGGTAAGCCCCCAGCTCCAGGGGCAGAACAACAAGGATTTTCAGGGCCGGAAGCATTCAGAGGACTGCAGAGCTGTGGGTGCCCCAGTGCTGCTGCCTGCACAGGCTTCATTATGGTTTTAGTTTGAGCATTTGGGGGCTTACGGGGAGGCTGCAGTAGCACCCAAATTTATGACCCCTTCTACCACTACTCCTGATTAGGCTGGGTTCGAG
>WTSP01013553.1:5910-25380 GCA_025331215.1 Actenoides lindsayi | reverse complement strand
CATCCATCCATCCATCCATCCATCCATCCACTCGACGGCAGCGCGGCCCCCAGGGGACCGCTCCAGAACCCTATTTCCCTTTCCCTTTCCCGGCCCCTCGCCGCCTCCGCCACGGCCCCGGCCCAGCGGGCCCCGCCCAGCTCGAAACACCGAAGCCTGCGCGTGCGCGCCAGCAGCCAGCCGCCGGCGCCCTCTGCTCCTCCAGCCCTCTCCGAGACCGGCGCCCGCTGATGACGCCACCTCACCTGGCGTCCGAAGTCCGCAGCGCGCCGCCGCCAGTCGGGCGCATGCGCGCTAGGTGAGACGCCGCGTCTCTTTCTCTCACCCCGCTCCCAGGCCGCCGCGGGGGTCGTGCCTCCTCCCCCCTCGCACCCTCCGGCCGTTAACGGGCGCCGCTGGCCGCCCCCGGGCCAGCCCCCGCCGCGCTGTGAGGCGAGGAGGGGAAGCGCTTACCGCGCAGACACTCGCTGGCCGGGGGCGGCCAGCGCGGGGACGGCACCCGCCGCCCGCCGTCTCCTCCTCCCTTCAGGAGGGGGCCGCGGGCGAGCGGAGGAGGGAGGCCCCGTCACCGGGGGGGGGGGCGCGGGCGGGGAAGGGAGCGAGAGGGCGAGTCCGACGGAGACTGGGATGCGGGGTGCGGGATGCGGCGGTGTCCGCCGCCGGGGGCAGCCCCTGAAGGCGAGGGCGCGGTCCTCGGACTGGCAGGGCCGTACGCAGGCCCGTGCGCGCCAGCCGGAGGCCTGGGAAGGTTGGCGCTGGGGAGAAGCGGGCCGGGCCGGCGGCCGGCCGCTGCCTCCTCCCTGGCAGCCGCGGCCCGCCCCCCGCAGGTAAAGGCAGGGCTGAGGCCGTCGCGGTGGAGCGTGGCGAGGGACTGAATCGTGTCTCTGTGCATAGGTGAGCCCGATGTCGATTCGCCGGCTGGGCGAGAGGGAGCGCCGCGGTCCCTAAGCTGATGCTGAAGAGCCGGGCCGGGGTCGGCATCCCACCCTGAGCCGGCGAGGCACTGTGCGTGCGCGCGGTGGGAGACATGGACTCGGCAGAGCCCGCGGGCGTTGCGAGCGGAGACCTTTCGGCTTATCGGCCCGCGGCTAGCCGCACTCGGTGCGGGGAGGAGCTGGACAAGGAGGCAGATGATGCGGGAGGGAAGAGCGACGGCTGCTCCTGGGAGCAGAGCCTGAATCCTGAACTGCAGCAGGGATACCGCATCTTGCGCGAGTTTCTCCTGGAGAAGTACCGACCTCTGACAGCACCGTTTCTGAAGCCCCTCACGGATCAACCGTCCATCGGGGAAGAAGGAGCTGACTCCCTGTCGGGTCGTAACAGTAGTCACTCTTTTCAGCAGTCGCCAGCTGGAATGTGGCTGTTGAAGATGGAAGACAAATTTTCCAGTGGTCAGTACACAGGGATAGCAGATTTCGTGGGTGACTTCCGACTAATGCTGGAGACGTGTTACCGGCTGCATGGTGTAGATCACTGGCTCTCCAAACAGGCTCAGAAGATGGAACTGATGCTGGAACAGAAGCTGGCACTGCTGTCCCGGTAGGTGTTGAAAATTCTCTGAGCCCTGCCAGAGGTTATTTACATAAAGTTGAAAAGGAGAGTGTGTTTCTTTATGGAAAAAAATACCATTTACATGGTTTTCTAAAAAAAAAAACCACAAAAAAAACCCAAAAAACCCACACACAAACTCGCGATACTTCCACAAGGAGGAACATTTCCTACTGGGATCTATTCAAATTTTAATTCAAAATGCTTTGGAGATTCCAGAGGCAAAAATACCAAAATGCAAAATATGTCCCAACATTTCCTGGCCAAGATTTTCTTTCTGAAAGAAGCCTTTTGTAAGCATTGTTTGGACATGATGTCAAATGCTCCTGTCTTTATTTTATGCCATCAAAACCAAGTGAAACTATCCAAACTCTGTATGAACATCTGGTTCTTTAAAATGGTGGTCTACTCCTGATCAGGGAGGGCTCCATCATCCTCTTGGCATTCTTCTAGAAAGGAGCCCGGAGTCTCTGCAGCCCCTGTCACCCCCTGTCACCCCCGTTACCTGGGCAGACTCACATGTGTGCTGCTGATCCCCTCCAGCAGGAGACGTGTCACCTCTGCCTGCCGATCGAACTCGGTCTGGGTGAGCCGCAGCTCGTGTTCTGCCTGCAGGACAGGACAGGGCGTTGGGGACAGCACAGGGCAAGGACCCCCCCAACACCCCCCTGCCACCTCCACCAGCCCCCCCGTTGGCACCGACACAAGCGTGCTGCTGGCTCCGGAGGATCCGCAAGCACCTGTGCCACGGAGCATCGGGCCCCAAGACGCTCTGGGTGGGGATCCCAGAGGCCCCTGGCTGGACTTCAGCTTGATTCCTGCTTGATCCTACATTGGATCGCCGCAGGTCGTGGAATGGCAGCTCGGGACTGGCGCATCAAGCTGTGCATGAAGCTCCTGCTCCCACTACTCCCACAAGACCAGAACATGAAGATGGAGAGACTTTATTAATCCTGAGGTAAGTGAAAAGGCAGCCCTATGCCAGCACCTTTTTACCCCCCTCTCTCTAAGCCTACGGGCACAGCAACATGACGGCCTCCCTAAGTTTCTCTCCAGAAGTGCCACTTTTGCCAGTATCCTTTTGATCACCACGGAACAAAGGCTGAGGCCGGGGAGCATTTACCAAATTGCTGTTGCTAACTAAATCTCTCTGCAATGGAGACAAGCATCCCAGTCCAGCTTCTAGCCCAGGCTCTCCTTTGAAGCTAGTTACTTATGTTGAGCTAGGAGGAATTAAACAGTGGTTAATAGGAGGCAGCTCTGTGGCAGACGCTGGGAATACAAAGACAGATGGAAAGTGGACACCCTCTTTATAGACAGAACACCTCTCCCCCCACAGCAAATGGTGTATTTATACCTGGGCAGCTTTATGGGGCCAGAACACCTGGGGGGAGCCTCGCAAAGAGAAGAGCTGCAGAAGTGCTAGAGCAGTTGGGTGCTCTGGTGAATGCTCTCCCCTCCTGCTGCCAGCGGGAAAGGGGTGACAAACAGGCACGCTTGTTCTCTCCAGCATGCATTACTCCTTAATGCCAAGCAGAATGTGCCAGTTCCCCCAGTGCTGTGACCAACAACACAGCAGAGGGATGTCCACTTGACTGCAGCTTGCTGGGAGGAGAGGAGTAGGGGTTCTGTGTCCTTTTCCAGGAGGGTGCAGCGGCTCCTGCACTTGGTACCAGTTCTGGGAGAGAGCTCCTTTTGCTGCTTTGGAAATGCCCTGATCATTCTGGCACAGGAGCCACTTGTCTGGAACTGACCTCAGAGGCAAGCTGAGAGTCTGGAGCAGAGGCCACCCCGCTGGTCACCCCTGAGCAGGGTCACCCCTGAGCAGGGTCACCCCAGAGGAGACCCAGCCTTCCCAGCAGGGCAAGCTGGAGGAGCTGCTGTGGGCCATGACATCTCTCAGCTGGGAACCAGTGCTGTTGTACAGCTGGGTTACAACAAAGAAACACTTCCACTGTCTTTTAATCAGATTTGTCTATTTTAAGCTACAACTGATCTATGTTCTTGCATCCTCTGTATGAAAGGGATTATTTAAAGGCAAAGGGGCAATGTAACAGGAAATACCAGTGTGATGCCTTACTGAGCACCAAGAGATTCCTGCTCCAGTGAGCTGAGCAGAGACTTCAGCAGCAGCAAAGCTCTTTGAAACTTGTGACCAGCAGACCCAGCTCCATTGGGCACTGCCTGGGATCTGAGGCAGTGCCTCTCCCTGCCAGCTCTGAGCAGTTACAGGATGTAGTTTCCTATAAAGCCAGCACCAAACTGTGACCTGAGAAGTCCCTTCCAATCTTGTGCCTCTCCAAGACATGGAGAACTTTGGAGTTTACTGACATACTTCCATATTATCCAACCAGGATAGACCAAAGATAGAGGGACAGAGCTTCGCATGCTTGCAGCTGACTGGAGTAAGCTTATTTGTTTAAGGGACTGAAGGATGTAAAGTACAGGATGAGCTGGTTCAAAAACAGCCAGTCTGCTCGGATGCTGCAGTCAGAGAAAGGCAGTAATGGGCTGCTATCATGCAGAGCATGCAGGAACATGCCATTCTACCATCCTGCAGTTCAGGCTTCAGGCTAATGTCTGCTGGGGGTGTTTGAGGTATGAAAGGCGATGGGATCCCAGAAGGTGTCTCTGGCAGCTCCATACCATGCTGGAGCTCCACAGAGCTCACCCTGGTCTCTAGTCCGCTAGCAGCCCTCCATCCATCTTCATGGACAAGTCACAGTCCTCTTGCAGAACCCATAAAATCAACAAGATCTGGGACTTTGCCTCCGTGGATCCACTTAGAAGAGTTTAAGTGCAGCTCACCCAGACAGAATCAACTCCACGACAGGCTCCAAACCTCCCACCCTGGCCTCCTGACAGAGCCGTTCCCTCCAGCAGCCAGGGCTGTTCATAGGGAAACCCTCTGTCCTCGCTTCAGCTCTGCTCAGAGCTCCTGCTCGCACCCCAGAACAAGCAGGCAAGGGGCTACTAGAAGCTAGTGCGGGGCACGTGCAAAACTGGAGCAGGCAGGGCCTTGGCCCCAGGAGCAGAGCTGAAGCGCATCACAGAGCATCACCTCTGCTCCTGCGACACCGCTGCAGGGTTCTCCGAGTTGCCTTTTCTCCCACACAAACACACAGGCCTGTTTGCCCGGGACGTCCCTCATGCCAGGTACAGCCAACTGGCCCCCGGGGCAGGCTCGGGACCGTCACTCGCACCGGACCGTCCGGCTGCGGGGCCAGGACTGGGGCTGATGGCAGCAGCGTCCCGCTGATCCTCCTCGGCACACGAGCAGCACCCCACCCCCTTGACCACCACCAGCACGCCCAGAAGGTTTTGAGCACAACTTCAGCTGGGTACTTACTTTTTCCACCTCGTCGCTCCAAAGCTGCAGGGGCCACAGAGCAACAGGAAAGGAGATCAGTGTTGGAGACATCGAGAAGCACTCGGCATTAACACCAATGGGCAAGGACGCTCCGTGGACACAGCGGGCCAACTCCGGGGACACGCTAGCCCTTCACCCAGCAGCAGCTGCCAGACTGATGCCCCTTCCCCTCATTCCTGCACCCTCCAGCTCAGTTTCACAACGGGAGAGCGTGTCTGTGCCACCAGAGACAGCAGCACTCCAGCTCTGCTCCCTGCCAGGGCTGTTCCAGCAGCTGCTTTCAGCAGGCTCCAGGAAGAAAGGGACTAAGCAGCAGAGTCCTCTGAACGGCAAGGGCCGCTTTGCTGAAGCCTGCAGAGGTTGCTGGTGAAGGACAGCCCTTCTTTTAGGATGGTGGAGAGGCAAATGAGCTGCTTGAGCCCACGAATAGGGCCGAGGAGCTGCTGCGAGCTCAAGCCAGGCAGAGATCAGCGCTCCTCTCCCACTGGTCCAGAGAGCTTAGGTTAATGGGATCATAACCCAGTCAGTTCGTGCTACCAAGAGGCACGTCTAGCTATGGCAAGAAGGAAGCAAGGGCTGGATGCTGCCCTTGAGCCAGGCAAACAGCCACACTACTCCTTCCTACTGTCCTTACCCACAGGGGCACATTCAGGGCAGCTCAACACTGCCAGCTGCTTGCTGGGATCTGGCTCCAGAACATGAAACAGTTGATGACAAAAGTCACGCACAGCAATGGGAAAGGGAGAGGAGGTAGAAAAACACATTGATCCTTCCCAGAGGTCCTCGGCTTGACATTTCCTCAACATTCTTCCTCAGCCCTGGCAACATGAAGACAAATCACCCTGGATCAATTGGGAGCACAGCAGCCTTCCAGCAACACCCCACACCAGTGGGGGCATGGCCTCTGAGGACCTCAGTGTCACCCTTTGATGTCACCTTTGCAGATGAGAGAAGTTCACCACAACAGGGCTGAATTTGCCCTGCAGGCACCTGGGAACCCCGTGCTGGACACTGGGGAGTCAGAGGGAGAACAGGCTGGGTTTAGAGCCAGGTGCTCCCAGTTGAGCCTTGTTGAGGTTTGCTCATTAGCCCCTGCTCTCAGGTGGGCTGTGGTAGCCCCAGGCACAGAGACAACTTCACCAGCCAATATAAGGAGCACCTGCAGGAGCTGCCTGTACTGGTGACAGCAGGAAGGGGCTGTGCCATGCTCCTTTGCCTCGATGGTGGCTCGCTCCTCTTCTGGCTTCTGCCTCCTGGCCTGCACCTCAGCTCCTGTTCCATGGTATGTAGCTATCTCTTCTTACTTGGGCAGAGTTACTGTAGCTGGCTGGTGTACTGAGGCTGGGTGTTTTCTCTCATATTTAAGTTGATGTTTTGTTACTCGAAGTCAGCAACTGGTTCAAATAAGGCTTGGATAATTTCAGTCGTGCGTGGGGACACAAGTCCCTTCCCCTTCTCAGTCTCAGAGCTCCTGCTCTGGAAGGTAGGCAGTGGGAAGATCCTCGCAGGCAGCTGAGAGGCAGGTCCCAGCCTGAACTGCTGCTCTGGCACGAGACCTCTGTCAGTGCACCCTTGTGTTTTTGGAGCAAGGTTTATTACAGGGGCAAGGGGAAGTTTTCACTCTGGCCATAGGTCTTCCTATTTATATGTTGTAGGCAGAACTTCAGCTGTTCCAGGCCCACTTGGTCATTGCAGTACCCACTGGATTTGTAGCCAGGTTTGTGTCTCTTCTGTTGGCCTTGCTCCCACCCCGTGTCACTCTGGGGCAGCCCAGCTTTGCCCAGATCTGCCCCTGGGCTATGGCACTCTGTGGCTCTAGGCAGAAGTGTTTCAGACAGCTCAGGGAACAGAAAAAGCCATGATCTGCACCTCTCTTCCCCCACCCCAGCTCAAGCCAGAGGAACCCTCTTCAAGGTACTCAATATGTTTTTCTTGGAACCATTCCTAGGAGTACAGCGCAAGTAGCAGGGGCTGAGAGAAAGGGATATTTAGGCTTACACAGCCCACGTACACCTTCTTACACAAAAACAAAAGGTCAGTGTGGGAGAGAGGAGAAATGGGTCCTCAGCCTCCAACTTGTACAAAACAAGAGAGGTGTTTGTCTCCAGGTGGGTCAAATTCCACCTAAGCTCCCCTATTACGGAAGGGGGAGGAATAAGAGCGCCATGTTATCCACCTCTCCAAAAACCAAACCCATAATGTTTGATATCCAGATCAGAGCCCTGCTGCGAGGGCACGTGGTCCAGGACAGAGCTGACCTCTTTGCTCACCTGTAAGACAAAGCTGTTACCTGGGCACAAGCAATCCCTGCAGAAAGGCGCAGAGCTCGACAGCGAGGTGAGCAGCGGCCGCTGCTCTTTGCTGCCAGCACATGCTAAGGCTAAAGTAGCACAAAGGCTCTGGCCTGGAAGAAAAGCAGAGCAACAAGTATGAGGAGCTCCTACCTTGCTGCAGTGCCTGACCCCTTGGGATGATGAATGCTGGGATTAGAGAGCCTGGTGCAAAGCAGCCCTGCCTGCAGGGAGCTGGGGAGCAGTCTGGGCTCAGCCTGTGCTTTGCCAATTAGAGATGCCAATCGTTACTCAAGTCACCCCTGCTAGTGCTGCTGGACTTCAGGTGGCACTTGAGCCACCAGCTGCAACCTCTGCAATAGTTCTGGAAGGCACAAGGACCACTGCTGGTGGGCCCTGCTACGCAACCATCAAACGTGATTAAGTGGTCAAGGTTGGTGCTGGCTGCTTGCCTAGAGCAAGTCTGTCTCCTGGAGCCCTGCTCTAGCTGTCTGATATCATCGTCGCTGCTGTCAGAGCTTCTCTAGTGTAGCTCTGAAGAGGGACCACTGAACTAGGCAGAGGTGTGCCAGGGTAGACATCTGTGGCTAAAAGGCCTCCCCAGATCTATTTCTCCTGTCACGTTACTGCCCTTTGCACCCACTCCCCAGAAGAGCTTTGCAGTACAGCACGAGCAGATCGCTTTGGTGAGGACTGGACGCATTCAGCTGGGCTCTGCAAGATGCTGCTGTGCATTATGCAAGCATTTCCCTTCAGGTCTGCTTTACAAAGCCTTGGGGAACAATTGGGATGCCCTTGTCTAATCAGAGCTATTCAGAAGCAGGGAAAGCCCAGTTTCTCTGCTCTGATTCTCCTAGAGCTCAGTTTCGGTCCATTGTTGTGCTCTCCTTGGAACAGATCTTCCCAAGGGAGAAGCCAGAGCCACAGGCTCACTGCTTGTTGCTGTACTAGGAAAGATGGAAACTGAGCAGTTGTACAGCACCACCAGTATCAGCTTCTTCCTAAGGAGACTCATTACCAGGACTGTTACCTATGGAAATGGTTTTCTAGCTACTGTGCAAAGCTATTTCTGATCCCAGCATCACTTTCCAAGAAGGTCAGGACAGATCCCCCTGGGAACTAACACTGATGCTATCAGCTCAGACATACCTCTTTCTCCAAATGGGACTGGTTTCCCATTATCATGGAAACAAGTTGGATTTGGTTGGTTTTGGTTTGCTAGAAGGCTGGGCTTTCCTTTTCCATATCTACAGATCCCACTCCTCAGCCCTTCCACTCCCAGATTATTCTATTAACAGGCATCAGTGTTGTTCTGAATGCTATTTAGGAAGCAAGATGATCAGTTTTCAACATTTTAATGAGAAATGTGACATTGTGCAATGGGGAGCCATGAACACAGCATGGAAAGTCTATTGCTTGACCACAACTGCTCAGTGCAACACAGCAGAGATTCAACAGGCTCTTCACCCACCCCCAGCACATCTGACTGCGTAACAGCTGCCAACACACAGGCCCCAAGATGAAATGGGAAACAAAAACAATTATCTCAGTTTGCAGAATAGCTGAGCCTGCCCTGTCAGCCTAGTGTGTTACTGACGTGATGGGTGGCAGAGAGATTCCTCCACCTTTGCTTCTCTTGACCTCTGAGCACTGACACCACAGCACTCATCAGGCAGTTGTATATGTGATGTTGCCAGCGTACAGCTGGAACCATCTAGACAGGCTAATCCTTGAAGGGTTGTGGGTTTTTTTCCTTTCAATTGCACCACTAGCGATTAAAAACAGTCAGAAGATTCCCACTAGAACTGTGGGAAAGGATTGGCAGAGGAACTGGAAAGCAAACCAAGCAGCAAAAGTGGCAGACCCTGACCACACCCCCCCCACTGGGGTGATTTGCATCCTTAAGGTTGAGTCAGAGGAACCCCGGGCATCCCATGTCACATTAAAATGTTGAAAGCAGCAGAGCACTAGGTCTGAGTTTAAGTCAGGTGGAGAGAGGGGCAGGAAGAGGTTGGAGAGGCAACATCCAGGAGGAAGCAATCTTACCGCTGAGGCGCTGGCGGAGAGAACGTAATTACGAGGTCTAGTCTCCTGAAAGTCAGGCACAGCCTAGTGGGGGGAATAGAGTTTCATGTACAAGTCACGCAGAAGGGTCGACGGGAGTCAGTCGGGCAATGGATGGAGCCTTTTTCCTGCCTGTGCTGGGAGCTTGGCTCTAATTCCTGCGGGCTGGCAGGAGGGAGGTGTCCCAGCAGTCTGGGCAGTGGTGTGTGGAAGCTCTCCCCCAGTGAGAGCCAGGCTTGTGCCAGAAGAGGTGGACTGGCTCATGCAGTCACACCCGGGACTTGAGCAACAGGTTAGAAACTCTGCCTGTACTTACAGCTATCCGCTCCGACAGAGGCCAGAGTGGAGATGAGGCAGCACAATCTCAAATGCATTTCCCATTCCCTTTCAGCCAGCAGATTGTTCATGTCATGTTGGCTCAGTCCAGTGGGCAGGACCTTCCTTCTCCTTGCTTCCTGCCTACAGTCCTAGAAGTGTGCCCGTACAGGGTCTTGTCCTTAGGGCCTCTGTGTTGGCTAGTGCCAGAGCATCCTTCCCACAGTGCCTTTTAGAGAAACACACCTACTGGTCCTTACTCTCACCAAGCCTCTGGGCATGTTTCCTCCTAACAGATCTACTTTCAGGAAGGGACATGGCTTAGCCAAAGCAGATCTAGTCCAAAGCTTTGCTTTTGCCAAAGGCAGGGTATGAGTTTTCATCCCAGAGGTCAGAAAACCTCTAAGCCACCTTCTCTGTAGCTAAACCTCTGCCCTGGGGCAGGAAGACTTATAAGCACTCTGGAGGTTTTCCCCATTGGAAATGTAAGGGATCCAGTCCACCTCCCCCACGGGTGTGGGCTCACTAACCATCACGTAACATGGTCTCTCTAGTCAGCTAAGCCAAGACTAAGCCTCCTGGGATGGCCTTTGGTGGTAGCATCACCAAGAGATAAGCCAGTGAGCCAGCTTACACCAGGGTGCTGGCACTGGTGCGATAGGTCAGGGTATCCTCCTGGTCAGCCTTTGCTGCAGGTTGGTGTGCAAGGCTGGCACACAATCCAGCTGTAACCCAGCTATGCTGTTAATCCTCTCAGACCCCACATTTTCTCCCCCAGGTTAATCTCTTTGCAGCTCACCCAGATCTACTTATACATGCTGACCCGCTTTGCTGGGCCCCGAGCAGCCTGCTGGAATGAGTGACCCATGTGTGAAGAGCAGTCAGGCAGTCCCAAGGAGAACAGACTTTTTTTTGTTTGTTTTTTTTTTAAACCATCTCAGAGTTTTGGGGATGGCTGGAGGAAGGAATAAGGAGGAGAGATTCCTATTACAAGTCAAACCTGAATATAGGGAGAAAAATGCAGCAGTGAGGTTTGAGGCCAGCACAGTAGCCTAGGCTTGACTCCTCCCTGGGGGGAGAAGAGATGTTTCACAGAAATAGCTTCTTAGCCTTTAATAAAGATCAAGAGCAACTAAAGAAACCTCTCCTTCCATTCCCTGTTCTCCAGGGAGTCCCAAAACTAGTCATAGCACATGGGATGATGGAGGTAAGCTGCTCTTGCACTCCTGTGTGTGGATTTGCAAGCAGTGGTCAAAAGGGACCCACCTCCCTCCCCCTTCTGCTCTTGTAGTGGGGAAAATGGGCAGAGCCCTGGAGCCTGAGGGACAGAACAGCACCACAACCAGATCAGCCTGCCTGTCATTGTCTCTGGACTGCCTCCCTTCCAGGAGAGGGACTTGCCACCCAACCCGATCAAGGAGCCCCTGCCTCTCTTGAGCACTGCTTGCAAGCAGCGGTGATGGAACCGAGCGCATGCTCCAGAGGGGCTGCAGGCAGCCAACAGATGCTCCCATCTTTCTGGGTCACCTTCCCCAGGCAGCCACAGCCCTGACCACGCTCAGTACATGCTCCAGGGCCAGTCCCAATGGGACAAGGGAGATATGAATTTTCATTTTTAAATGGGAAAGAGACAATGAGAGGTGTTTAAAGAGAAAAAAAAAAAAATAATAAAAAAAAATCACAGCACTGTTAGCACAGTCAATACTCACATCTCCCTCACACTGAGCCAATTACAAAGGAACAAAACAAAAAGATTAGTAAACCAAACAGCATCAACAGGAAGGACAAAGCACAAAGTCTGACGGAAAGGCACGAGCCCAGACACTGGAACAGAAGCTCACGGGTCTGGGCAGCAGCGCACTTGGAGAGTCGGTCACGAGACGGAAGCTGTGGGGACACGAGCTTGCACTACAGGGGGGAAGAGCAGCAAGAGAGGGGTGAGCTGGGAGAGGTGCGATACTTGAGGCCAGCTTGGATGGAGAGGTGTGACAGGGGACTCCAGGCACGTTACAGGGAATGTTTTGTCTAATGGTGAGTTAACATGCCTAGAGCACAGGCAGTGGTTATCCCACCTGTGCCTTGTCCTCTAGTGGTGAGGCACCCAGAGGTAGGGAGCCCACCTTTGAGCTAAGCTGAGTAAGGGATGGGTGCCCACAAGAGCAGCTGAGGTTGCTCTTCTGTTGTGCGATCTGTTTTAAAGAAGCAGAGTGGCCTGGGGAGAAAACCCTGGAAATCTCGGTCTGGCTCCGCATCCTGCCCTGGGCACCCAAGCCCTGTGGTTCCAGGGGGAAACCAAGGGGTTTTCTTTCCAGCTACAGGGAAGTTCTTCACCCAATGGTCTATGAGCAGGTGAGAGGCCTTGGGATCACTTGACATAGGGAGCAACATAAAGAGGGTGGATAAGGAGGAAGCACAGGAGGTACCTGAGTTTCTGATCCAAGTTTAAGATAAAGCAAAGGCCACCACTGTCCCCTTCAGAAGGGGAATCAGGGATCCCTGAACTTACATTCAGTGGACCTGACTGAGGAGAGAAAGGGTTGTTGGTTTTTTTTTAAAGGGCAGCTGTCACTTTTGTTCACCCAAAGCTTTGTTCTGGCCTGAGCACGCTGTTAAACTGCTGGTGGAGGCTGCTGACCTTAGCACAGCTTCCCTGTATGGCATGTATGCAGCTAGAGCTGGAGAAAAGGGAAAGTGCCTGGGAACTGGCCACCCAGGGAACTGCAAGGCCAGCTGAGCAGATGGCTAGAAAACAGGCTCATGGCAGGGCTCCTAGGCTGGTATCCCAGAGACTGACTGACAAGGATTCCTGCCTGTTTCCATCACAGTTTCCTGGCCCCAGGCTAGAAGCAGATCTTTGCCGTCCTGTAGCGCTGGCTGTTGGCACAGGGACTGGCCATCTGCTTCAACAAGGCCCTCCAGGGAGTTGTGCCCTCCACTAGCAGTGCCCAGCTACATCCCCTCTGCCTCCTGCTGCACCCCCTCAGCCCAGGGAGAGCCCAGCTCCAGGAGATGGCTCAGGCCCAGGGAGCACCCTGACCTGACAGGTCTTGTCAGCCTCAGATGAGCTCTTTGAAGCACTTGTCCCCCCTAAAGTTCAGGCCTGTGGGCAGTGACACTGGTTGACTTACCAGTCCCTTCTGCGCTGCTCTGACCTGGGAGCTTTGCTAGTTTATTTGCTACACATTCCCCAAAGCCAGAGGGCAAGACCAGTCTGTAACTAGACAGCACTGTGAACAGAGAGGGTGAAGGAAGGGCCTCTTGGTAGCCAGTCTGACCCTGGCCACCCCTTCCAGGCTCCTACAGCATTCCTGCCTGGGAAGACTGTGCTGGCCAAATCCTAACTGGTCTGAAGGTCTGGGTCTGCTGCAGAGCCCAGCATGCACCTCCCAGCTCAGCTCTCTCTTGGCTTGCTTTGAGAACCCCAGGGAACTTAGCAAGTCCTCAGAAGACACAGTCTTCTAGTTACCAGCACAAATCATCCAGCAACCACTATGAGGCAGGAGCTTGAATCAAGTAGAAGTTTCCAGGCTCTGGAAGCTCAGAACTATTTGCTTCAGCAATAGTCCCGTGGGAGGACACCTTGGGAACAGGCATGTGGCTCCTGCTCCCAGTTCCCTTCCATACCAGTCGAGGAATTCCCCCATCCATGCCTGCCAGAACCAGGACATAGTAGGGCAGCCTAATTTTTGTCCATGTGAGCCAAGCCCTGGGGCCAGACAGACAGAGAGAGGAATGAAGGGGAAAAAGTTACCGCTGCTTTTGCCTCGGCAGCCTTGGCTTTCTTCAACCTGGCTTTGCAGGCATCCAGGTCCAGGCGGCGGTTCTGCAGGATCCTCCGCTCTTTCTGGAAGGGACAGAAAAGGGGCAAGAGCAGGCTGCTTAGGAGCTGTTGGGGAGGGAAAGGGGCAGGGTATCATCTAGGAATCAAATCTATTTCCTTATCAAAAAATGCTAGGGAGAAAGAAGCAGTTGCTATGTTCATCTTGTTAGCAACAGTGTTGGGCCTGGCTGCCAGGGATCCAGGCTGGAAAGAGGGCAGCTTGATGGGTGGGTGGTTCCCACTAAGCTACAGGAGTCAGGGCAGGAGTTCTCTTCCTCACTCACATCAGCTGACAGCCCTTCCCTGCGCAGAAGGAGCTCTGAGCAGATCTAGGACTGGCATTCCCCTAGCCTTGCATTCTGTGAGGGGAATGGTATGGAGTTCTCCTTTCTCACAGGGAAGGAAAATGAATTCTTCTAGCACCAATTCCCTCTCCCACCACCCTCCTCATCTCTGGTGTGATCAGCTTCCCCTTCCCTGGGCCCGTACTCACAGATATGGTTCTCCAATCCCCTTCCAGGAAGTTGCGCAGCGGGGTCAGGAAGTTCATGGAGGCGGAGTGGATGAAGTCCCGTTCCGCTGCCCCTAAGCGCCTTTGAGTCTCTCCAACTTTTATCAAGGTCTTCCCTGCAATGACAGGAGCTTTCAACTTTGGCAGAGACCAATTAACATTGTGTTGGCTTCAACCAACTCGCCCAGAGCTCCCAGGCTCCAGCGTTGGGGGACAGAGGTGCAGAGGACCCTGCCTGGGCAAGGTGACCCTGCCTGTACCTCACCAGCCCCAGCCCTCCCTCCAGCCTGCTTTTAGCTCAAGGCCTCAGCTGCTCCCAGTACAACTTTGATCTTATCTATCTGCTGAGGCACTTATTCCATTGATGTCCTTTTATCGTTCCACCTGCTTGCACGGAATTATCTTTGTCTCATCGAACAGAGCAGTAAATTAAAAAGCACCAGAGCAGAAAAAAGGCATGAGTTGATTAGGCAGTGCTGGCTACAGATGCAGTTCCAGCTGTTCGGCCGGTACAGGACTCGCTATTGAACGGCTATTGATCTGGAGAGCACCAACAAAGCTCGTGGCACAGGCAGGGACAGCTGGGAGTTAAGGCCGTACAGGTCTGCCGCTTAAAAAGAGACCCAAATTCCCCCAGGATGGGGCAACTGTTAGGATTTAAGAGTAGAAAGATGCTCTGTGTGGTCAAGAAGGGGTCTGTTGAGGCTTGTAGCCCAGCATCAATCTTCCCAAGTGTGTTTTCCTGTTCTCTTTCTGCTGGAGAAAGATTTCCACTCTCCACTTGCAGGACACAGTTAAAGGATGGCTCCCCTGTTCAGAGTCTAGAGAAACTGTGCAACTAGATACCACCTTAAACTAAAAATATGCTCAAACTGGACAAAGTTGAAGCTGCAACTCCCTGTTCAGGCTGGTTTAGAAAGCCACAGAAACAGCACAGCATAGTTTGAGCATCCTGTAACCAGTCCCACTAGCTACCCTGGATCCACGTGTCTGGTTCTTCTCTAGCCCTGCCTTGCTCTGCTGTGGAGTAAGACTGGACTGCCTGCTCCAGATGGGCTTCTGTTTGCTCCCGTGCTAGAGAAGACCCTTCTCTAGCATCAGCTTTGACACACTACTAGGCAGCTTGCCACAGAGGGAGCCACCTTGGCCTCCTCAAGAGGCCAGTCTTAACCCAAACCAGCAGTGGGGATGCTCTCTTAGGAAGGGATGGTTTCCCATGGCTTTCTAATTAGCCAGGTTGACTTACCATAAGGTGTCCCTGGCCCAAAGTCGTTAGCTGCTTCTGTCATGTACTGTGCCAGCAGTTCCCCGTTGGTGACCCGGGAAGGCACCTTCCGGTCAAGCTTCTCATAAAGGAATTCTTCTACTCTGGCACCTGGAATGAGGGTGCCACAGGCAGTTACAGGGTGGAGGATGAAGGAGGGGTCCCTGGAACTGATATTAAGGGTAGTCCACCCCACGCAGTCCTCAAGAATGTGTTGGATAGCAAGAACTAGCACCAGGAGAAGGTGACCCTTCCCCAGTCCTCGGGAGCACTGCAAGGCTGTGACAGGCCCTTGCAAAGGCAAGTTTCTTCCAACCCCCACAAACTCAATGCAACAGGGCTCTCTGCCAGATGGCATGTCTTTCACCACTGAGCTGCAGGTGATATTTGTCCTTCAAGCATGAGAAGAAGCTGGACTTACTAGGGTTTGGCTGCAGCAGAACTTCAGTCTGACGCAAGATCTTCTCTGTCCAGTTCTTTGTGCAGTCTGCCCTGGCCAGGAGGTTTTCAAAGTGGGCATCTAGTTCAGTCTTCTCAGCCTGGCCCAACTTTTCTTCAGTAAACTGTGGGAAGGGGGTAGTCATTAGAAGGCTTTTTCTACTGAAGCAAAATTACAGTGTGCTGCAGAGCACCCTGAGGCCTCTTCTGCCTCATGCATTTATCTAAGAGTAGAGCTAAAGCACCTTCAAGGTGTCATTCTTTGTTCCCAGGCATCTTTCAGGGGAAGAAGGAAACAAGCATTGAGCTAAAAATAGAGTCCAGGTTTGAGAGGTGTTTCAACATAGGTAACTTTTAATAAGGTCTGGTACAAAAATACTTTGGTGATGAGGAATCTATTTAAATGCGCACATGGCTTCCAGTACTTCATGAAGGAGAGGAACAGATACTTCATGTGAGGGAAGGTGTCACTTCCCTTCACCTTCTCCTAACCAACGCTATGTCCTGCAGACCCAACGGGATCAGGAATGCCACTACCACCTCACAAGTCAGGCTTTCCTCTCATCTTACTAGCCAGATGTGTACACAACACTGGTTCTGTTGCAGCATTCGTGAGTGCCCTTCAACGCTGTCAGACTGACAGTGTCTGAGCTGCCTCCCAGCTCCTCTCCTGCCTTGCTGGCAGTGAGCTGCCAACAGAGCACCGGAGGTTTGAAGAGGCTCAAACTCAGAATTTAAGTAAAAATACTTCTAGCGAGTGACTCTTCCTCTAGGACATGCTCTGAAGCAGAATATTGGGAGAAACATTAACGGTGTCTGACTTCTCTCAGCACTCAGATTTATACTGGCAATAGACCCTCCCTCCAAGATTCCTTTGAAGTTTAAAATTAGCAGCAGAGAAAAGCAGGTTGTGTAAATCTTCAAGTGTTTTCCGACTGGGCAGTGACATCTGCCACGGTTTGTCAGTGTGAAGGTGCAGCATCAGATCACCTGGGCACCCCTCACTGCATCCT
The DNA here is from genome assembly GCA_025331215.1 of Actenoides lindsayi. Lineage (NCBI taxonomy): Eukaryota > Metazoa > Chordata > Aves > Coraciiformes > Alcedinidae > Actenoides > Actenoides lindsayi. The sequence goes on along the minus strand of WTSP01013553.1, from coordinate 8,746 downwards.
TGGGGGGTCTCTGAGAGAGCCTGTTCCCCCCCCGTCCCATCCCCATCTTCGACTTGCTCCTTTCATCAAAGTTGGCCAACTTCAGGGTACTTTTAAGTACAATTTCCTGCTCTTGATGGAACCAGCACCTTGTTGGATCGTACCACTTGGGATCCTACAAAGGCAGCAGTTGTCCTTTTAGCCCTTGCTGCTGACACCACTGAGTTATCGGGACGTGGTACTGCACAGTACCTGGTACACTTCAGTGCCGAGAGATTCCAATCTAGCTACAAGTCTCAGATGAAATAGAGCTGTCTGGGCTGCTTCTTGTACCTTCTCCTCTCCCCTATCCCACTGCTCAGCTCTAGGTGGGCCAAGATGCCCTACTTTAGGGGGTCTTAGCCAGATCTTGCTTTCTGGCAAGCTCTGGTCTGTGGCTGCCCAACACCCCAGTTGTGTTCACACCCCGTACAATGCTGGGAACAAGGTGAGATAAGGAGCAAGCACAGGACCAGCACGCGAGGCGGGCCAACAGCTTTGGGGAGTCCTGTTACCAGCCCTGCCCAAGTGTTACTAGATGTCCAAGACACACAAGCCCTGCAGGTATGTTTACACAGTGACCTGTTTGGGTAAGGTTCGAGCCAGAGCCAGGGAGCTGCTTTGCCAGATGTCAGTGGTGACAGGCACTCAACTGCAAGGACAGTCACCCTCCCTCCTGCAGCCTGGTGGGGACAGAGGAGTCACGGCCACGCACAACCAGGGATCTCTTCACTAGTCTCTTCCTCAGCACTGGCAGCCCCTGGTTCCTGGCACCTATTTTCAGCTCAGTCTTGCCACGGCCCGCTGGTTATTGCTGGTCATGGCTAAAAGCAGACTGAAGGTGACAGGGTGTTCGTGCTGCTTTGTACCCAGCATCTGGGGTTGTCTTTGGGGGACACACACGACTGTCAGCGGTACGTGAGCGGCTGAGGCTCTTTCCCTCTGTCACCGTGGGAAGCCCAGGGCTGTTTTCAGACTCTGCCAGGCAGGGCTGAGTCACTGCCATGCAGCAAACTGGGGCTTCCCAGGTATTTGGCATCAATTCTCAAGTCATCTGTTTAAGAGCTTTCTTAAACAAGCCAAGACTCTTTGATGCAAACACAAGTCTCTCTTGCCCCCCCTTTCACAGTCAACTTTTTAAGATCTCATCTGGCCTTCGAGTCCAGCTCTTCTTCCTGCAGTTCAGACTCATCCTGCACCAGCATCTGCCCTGGAGCTGTCAAGTCCAAATCCAGTTTCTTATTAGTTGAATTTTATTCAGCTTTTTACAGCATTGTTGCAGAGTCAGATCTCTGCTGAGGCCCTCCAGCATCCCTACAGTGCTACTGCCAGCCTCTCGAACCACCCCAGCTTTGGGCTCCTCTGCTGTGTTTCACAAGCAGCATCTCCCAGTGCAACTGTGCTTTGTGGCTGTTTTCTGTAACCCAGTGGAATATCACTGGCCGTTTGCACAGCACTTGGCCAGGGGCCAGCCAGTGCTCAGAAACTCAGTTCTTATCTCAAGTCAGGCACTAAAGCTGTTTGTCTCCCAGGAGGGCTGAGGACAGGCACCGTGACCAGTGTGAGCTTGGGGGCTCTGCCAGAGGGGGAGGATGGGCAGGAATCTCAGTCACAGCCTGTGGCTCCCAAGGGTCAGGCTGGAAAACAAGCTCTTATTCAGGCTTTCTTTCAGAGTTGGGAAGCAGGGTATGAATGTCATGAAGTGGGTGCAAGGGCATGGGAGGCTGCTACCCCCTTTACACAATTCCCTTTGTGCGTCCCTCACCCCTGCCCAGAAGTCAGCTGTGCTGCCAAGTCCAGACCCAGGGTGGTTGGTACCACTCCACTGAGGGTTGCTGCAGAGGGTGAAGGTTTCCTCCCCTGTAGCACACTTCTACCTCCTTGTTTGTGCATGAGGAGTCACTGATCCAGCTCAACTTGACCTCTACTGTGACTTTTTAGATGGAGGAGAGAACTCTCCTGACTTCCCAGCACGTGTGCCATCAGGTGCAGGGGAGAGCAGGAGCACCTCTTGCAGTGAGATCAGATGAAGCTTCTCCCCAAAGCCCAGCCAGCAAAGGAGCTTAGAGGGAAGTTACACTGCCTGATCCTGTGAGCTGGGTCTCTTTCTTGTCTGGTGCTAGTGGAGATCTGAGCTTTGAGAAGGCAACAGGTCTCAGGTGCTGATCCCCTCTACTCTGGCCACCCAAGTCAGTGTCCCCCGTGGAAAGCAGGGTAAAAGAACAGTCTGGTTCCTCAAGCACTTCAAGCAGAACTCCCTCATAATGATCTCTGTTCCTAGGAAATTGTTTTAATAGCACTTACAGAAATGTTATTATTTTTCCTTCCCATTGAACAGAAATAAGATTTCACTGTGAGGCCAAGAGATGCAGCAGAACAGATGAGCTGATTTCATGCCTCCTCACTGTAAAAGGACAGATTAAAAGTATTTTGTGCCTTGCTGCTCCTCAGACCAGAGGCATTGGTGTCTTTTCCAGCACCAAACACTCCAGACTGCCACAAATAGGAGTGTTCCTTGGTTCTATCAAGTTGCCCTACAGCCTTGGTGTGCATACACCTGGGAAACAGGGTGGGCAGAGCAGATGCAACTGCAATGCCTGGGGAGAACTTTCAGCTCCATCCTGCTGTGGCAGAACTACTCCCAGCTGTATCTAGAACCTGGTGGTTGGGTCAACAGCCCAGGATCACAGAGTCACAGAATGCCAGGTTGGAAGGGACCTCAAGGATCATCTAGTCCAACCTTTTAAGATGAACTATATACATGTAGTTTAAATGAGATGGCTCAGCACCCTGTCAAGCTGAGTCTTAAAACTGCCCA
>WTSP01013547.1:0-20326 GCA_025331215.1 Actenoides lindsayi | reverse complement strand
CCCGCCGCGCCGCCCCCCGGGGAACGGCGAACGGCCCCCCGGGCCCGGCCACCGCAATTCCCCTCCGGACCCTGTCTGTCCCCCCCCCTTCCCTGCCCCCGCCTCCACGGCGCCTGCGCGGCGGCTGGCGGCGCAGGCGCGCTGGGGAACGCGAGGCCTGGAGGCAGCCGCTGCCAAGAGAAGCACGCCCCTTCGGCGGGAGAGGCGGGGCCGGGGGCAGTCCTCGCCGTTGCCGGAGGCGAGGGTCGGCCCGGCGAGAGCCCAGCGGGGCGGGGGGGGGAGAACAGGCCTCTGAGCGCCGCTAGCACCGGTGTCGCTTTTGGCCGCGGTCTCCGCCGGGTCGGGTAGCAAAGCCCCCGGGTAGCAAAGCCCCCGGCTGCTTTTTTTGGCACACGCGGCGCGGACCTGGCTGAGCCCCGGGCTCCGTAATCGTGCTGTGGGGACCTCGGTTAAGAGAGGGCCCCGTGGAGGAGCAACGGTTCTCTCCAGCACGGCCGAGGCGTCCCGAGGGAACCGCACCGAGTTTGTGGTGCGAGCACCCAGTAACGCGTACCGGTGCCCCCCCCCCCCCCAAACAAGGCATCGGGTTGTGTGCCCCCTGGTAGGGTTGTTGTAGTTTTATCAAAGGGGACCGGCCTGGGTCGCAGAACACGCTCTCCTGGGACAGCGGAGGGCTGTGGGTACAGGAGAAATTGTGCCAGGTCTCGTCGCTTCAACTGTTGGGAGCCATCCAGCTCCCTTTACAAATGTTAACCCTCTACGAATATTGAAGGTGACGTTTCCGCCGTGCTCGGTGACAAGTTTGCTGCCTGCACCGCGTGCACAAGGCAGAGCCCCCCAGCCCATCGCTGGTTTCATGCAGACCTGAAAGGAAAGGTCATCAAATAAAGTCTTGGGAAAGGTAAGCGCGGGAATCGGATTGAAAGGAGCTGAAAGAGCAAAAACAAGCCCGTAAATTTGGGAGACGAGTTACACCCGCGGCTCTTTTTTCAGAGTAGGATATTTTTCACTTTTAAAGATTTAACGAGATCACTGGAGCCTTGAGTACTCCCAGATTATGGAGAGCAGAGCGCGCTTCGCAAACCTGGCAGATGAGGCTGAATCCCAGCCAAGGAAACATAAAGGTGGGGGAGAGGACAACTCGGTTCAGCCTGCTGAAGTGAAGTTAGCTGGACTGGAAAGGACTTCCAAGGTGGGAGGCAGCATCCCCAGGCTGTGGTAGGATTGAAAGGGTGAGAATGGAAGGGGCAAGGAGCAGCGCCCTGCAGGGAACCCCCAGACGTGGTCCAAAAGGGTGAGGAACTCAGTCTGTAGGTGGAAATACATGAAGAAAGCAAGAGAGAAAGCACTGAGGTATGTGTCTTGCAAGCAGACAGAGCAGGCACAGAGCCAAGAGTGGCTTAGACTGCCACTAATGCTGCCTGCACCCATGAGCAGGGTGCCCTTGGTCCCAGTCACAGCAGCTGCTGGTATCTGTGCAGAGCAGGTTTGATACCAGTAGTACTTATGTCTGTTACCAGTCTTATACTTTGCTTTAAGTGGTTTGAATCTTTGGGGAATCATGCTGGCCTGTGAAAAAAAAAATGCCCCAAGTCCAGCAGGCCATGCTGAATTAATAAAGGTTAGTGCTCACGTTCTGGTCTGAGTGTGGTGTACTGTGGAAAGTAAGTAAGCCCTCAAGAGAGTTTAATTTGGGAAGAATCCAGGGAAGGAAAACAGCTGAGCTAATAGAACACCTCTGATGGTCAATATAGTGGCACAGGTGCGGGTAGTTAATAAACAAAAAAAATCCAGTTTAATAGATGCTGAGGGTCATTCAGATTATCTGAAGCTAACTGATCAAGGTGAAGGAGACCGTCTTCTACAGGAAGATCTGCTCTGATCACTCCCTCTGTCCTCACATCCAAGCTCTGAATTGCAACTTGATGAATTTATTTGTTCAACATATCAGAGAAAATGGCCTTTTACATCTGTCCTCCCAGCCACACTCTTCTAGCAAATTATATTCTTGCTGCTTCTTCTCTGTTGTGGTTTTTTTTTTGACAAAGAGGACCCACAACAATGCCATGCAGCAGACATCTGGACCCTGCTCGCTACTCTTGCGCTAGTAAAAAACAGAATAAAGTGAGAAACTCTGCCATGAGGTGATAAAAACCAGCCTGTGTGGGACAGAAATGCCGAAGAGAGGGCCTGTACAAAGAGAGCCGTGGTATCAATGGCACTCTGACAAGTACAGCAACTAAATCTAACATCTTAGGTTGTTGTTAAAGGATCAACAGGCTTCAGCTGATCTGTTGGCCATTTCAGCTGTCTTCTAGGTTTGATCTGGCAAAGTATCTTCAAGTATGTTCGAGTTTTCACTTGTTAAACTGCTTTCACACGCAGCCTTAAAGATCAGCCCATGAAGGCTTTTGTTCTTCAGTCTTTTTGCCCTTTGCTTCATCTGCTCACTGCTAGTTTTGCTTTAAAAGGCTGAGCAGAAGCTTTCGGTTTCTTTGCAAAGTGTTTCTTTGTGTTTAGCTCATTGCAGAGAAGTGACATTTCTGTAGGTGGTGTAGTTTATGACGACCTTTCCAGATTCTAAAGCATCTGGTGTCTAAACCGTGATGAAGTTTTGTATTTCTACAACTTTGTGCTTGTTTTGACTCCTCTACTTGTTACCAAAGTCTTTAAGAGTAATTTTTCATCCTTTGGTTCTGTCATAGTGGGTAATATGCATATCCCTGTAAGTCTGCCAGTGATTTTCCACACTGCAGTGGTGTTGCTCCATGGCTGAATGACATTAAATGTAGAACTGTATTGAATCAGATGGTTTTGTGAGCCCCTGCTACACAACATAGATTCCACAGCTATTAGTGTTTTCTCAGAGGTGTCTTGTGCCAAAATGCAAAGGTTTTCACAAGAACCAGGTATTTCCTCTACTCAACACCTTGTCTTTGATCAGTTACTAATGTAACTGGGAGCTTGAGGTGCTAAAGTGCTTGATCATCATCACTAAAATCAGTATTTCCACAGACAAATGTTTCTGTAAAGTTACAGGGGTAATTCCCTTTTTTCAAAGGCAGACAAAGCAAGTCCCGTGGAAGTACAGATCCGTATCCACATGTTACCTCTTTCTTCTTGAAATGACCTCAGTGATCCCTTCTAGCATCACAAGCTGCAAACATTATTTGCAAAGCCACCTCCTCAGTTTCCTCCCAAGCCCTTTTCAGTCTTCCTTCTGGCTCCCAGGTTTCATGGAAGGTCTGACACAGCCCAAAAGGGCATGCGTGTCCTCTCAGGCTGGATGGTGACAGGGTTCCAATGAGCACGCTTGTTGTGAACTCTAGTCTCTAGTGGCTCCTGTGACTCTGTCTTCATGTTTCTTATCCAACTTTTCTAATCATTACTTCTTTCGGCAGAGACTCTTCCACCCACAGAAGATCTTTGCCACCAGACTTTGGTCTTTGGCCCATTTCCCTGCTGTCTGTATACCTCCTCCCTGTGTTGCTGAACGTGTGTATGTGAGCAGATATTTTAGTACTACTTCTCACAACTCACAAATCAACCTCGCCAATCCAGATCCCATTTTGTTCCAAACAACTCTGATGCTTAGATCTTTATGATGAAAACTAGTCCATGCTCATCCTCGACATTGCTATAGCAGGATGATTAACACTTCCCTAATCTCATTCTCCTACTTCCTTTCTTGATCAAGGTGGAGAATGCAATCTTCTCCTAATTCAGACTTATAACCCTTGCGTGTTCTTCTGCTCTGAATTCTCCCTAGGTCCTCACATCCAAGTTCTAAATCACACCTTTTTTGAGTTTTTTCTGTGTAACATACCAAGGATATGGACCTTCCCCTCCATCACCTCAGCCAAACTGTTCCACATAGGCATGGTCTTGCTTCCTTGACTCTGGCTCTTCCAAAGGCAGTCTTGGCACCTTTCGGGTCCATTCAGCGTGCTTCTGGGAAGATAATTTTTTGTGTGTGATTGCCCTTGTGTCACTTCAAGCTTCGCACAGTCCCAATCTTTGTGGACATACCTCCCCCCTTTCCTAGCATTTCTGATCCATCACTAAGACACCAGCTCCTCCTACACCCAGTTGGCCTATAACATCAGCCTCCAGCACCTATTTATTACCGTTTTCAAGCTCTTCCATGCTTTCTTCTCTACTTCCCTAAGGCACGAAAAGACTTGCACATCAAAAAGGAATTGGGGAACCATGAAAGAGTATTAGAATGTACCAGTAAATCTGCGGCTATAAAAACTGAACTTACTTGTGGCAGCTTCTGTACAGAGAGACAAAATGGGCATAAATATCAGATTGTAAAAGAAACGAGGGTCAGGGGCCACGCGGCTTCAGGACCTTGAGACCAAATAGTTGCCTGTTTTGTGCACTGGGAAGAGCATCCCTAATTTACTGGAGCTTGTCAAACATACAGACGAGATCGTGTAACAAGGTAAATATATCATCTGCACGGTGGCCTGGGTTTGCATATGATGGGACTTGGTGGCTGAGGTTGTCCCTGGAAATAAAAAAAAAACCAAGCTGATCATTCAGATGGACACAAATGTCACGCATGGGACATTTTACATCCAAGCAAAATCTGCTTTAAAAGCAAAACAGGATTTATGCCCTATTTGTGCAATCCTAAACATAGAACTGCTAAGACATCTTTACGCTAATGGAGACGAGAAGTTCCGAAGTAAATAAATTATAGCTTCCTGTTGCCAAAAGTTTATTACAGAAATGAGTCAAGATAAAGATTTTCAACGTTATAAAAAACCAACTCGGAATCTGCTTGGAAACGTAATTTAAAAACCTGCCACCCATTGCCACAGGCATGCTGAGATGGACAGCAATTAACAGTGGCAGATCAATCAATGCTTGAAAGACTCACGTTTTTCTTAAAATTCCAGCCCAAGTCTGGTAACCACTACAAGGGAGCATGAAAATCAACTTCATATTTCCCTGTGAAGCGTTCTTCCATTCTGGAGAGGGCAGATAAACATTTGGCTAGAAAAGAGAGAGATTTCGTGTCCTTACGGCTCTGTTTTGGAATATCTGCATGTCCCTGTTCCTCTTCATAGATCTTCATGCTTGTCTCAATGAGCCACCCTGCAGGCATATGTGCCCAACTGCACTGATTGCTTTGCAGAACTGGGGGTTAGAAATTACAAAGCCACATGCTTTCTAATTGCAAGCTCACTAACTTATCCCAGTCTCGTTCAAGGATCTTCTCCTTCCCAGCAGGGCCCATCTGTCACCATTTCACCAGCTCCATGTTTTAATGAGATCCAATTTCACTCTTTGCTTTCAGGTGATTATATTTTATGTCTGTACATTGAAAGAAAAAAAAAAGTTTTCTATTAAAGATAAATACGTAGAAAACTGCATATATTGCCATTTGACATGTTGTCGTTGTATGGTTGATAGTTCTGCATTATCTTCATTCCATGCTAAAAGAGTAATTAAAAGACATTTCTCTTTAGAAAGAGAAAAAACATGGAACAAAGATGGACATTCAAATCTAAACTGCCTTAGAGCTACAACAAGCTGATAAGCCAGGCCTTTGTAATCATAATCTTCAGGTAAAATGTTGTCATTCAGCTCATGCTAGTGAATCAGACTCAGTCCACGGACAATCAGTGAATACTTCTGCTGTTAAAGGAGAATATACCACTTAATGTGAAAATAACAGAGCCAAGTCTCACATTAGCAGCACCCTTCATCAGCCCAGGCACAGGTCTGGAGGAAAGAAAGGCTCTACACAAACAGAAGCTCTCCTGCACTGTACCTGTATACCTGGGATCTCCTAGGCTAGCTCAAGCTTGAGGGTGGAATTGAAGGCATCGAGGCAAACTGAGCAGATGCAGTAGCTGTCATTTGGTGTGGTACATGGTGGACTAGATGAGGTTCATGTACCAACGCTCTCTTGGTCCCAATGAATCCAAAAAGCCAGATCACAGGCACTGTCATCAGCTACAGCGGGCAAATGCAGGACTTCGTTGCATGGGTGTTATGCTCAGCCAACAAATTCCTGGCATGCCCTTCTCTGGCCTGCATTTATCTGACTGCAGACTGACATGTGCTGCAGGTAAAGTTGCACTGCTGTGTCCCGAGCATCGTGTCCTTCCTTGCTACCTTGTGAAGCCATCACGGGGCCTATCAGGACTGGCACCAATAAGACAGGGGTTGCCCATCTGCCTCTGCACAGGTTGAAAGTCAAGCCGGTGGAACTTCTTTCCGTGAAAGATTATATTCATCACCCGAACACAAGGCCTCCTCTTGATTTGTCAGTCTGCTCATTACACTTTGTAATAATGCTTCCCATCACTTATCTGATAGCTTTCTCCCTCTCCCCCACCATGGCCTCCAAGTTGTATAAAGGACCCAGACCTCGGGCAGCCACCGTTCCTCTATCCCCCAGTCTCTGAGCAGAGTGTGTGCTTGGGTCTGTAATTACACATACCCAAGCATCAGGCTAGCACTGCAGGGCTTCCCTGCAGAAGCTGCAATAGAAATTTGTCCAGCAAAGGCCTCACACGGTGTCTCCAAAGTGCCCCTAGATAGCAGCTAGGATATGCCTTATGCACTTTCTAATACCCTTCCCACTCCTACTGCATAACGAGCTCTAGCCACAAATCCCAGTGGATCCCTGCCTGTATTCCAGCTGTGCCATGGGAGGCTAAATGGCCTCCCACTGCTGGTGTGGGATTTCCCAGATGTGCGTAGGTGTGTGTGAGGAGTCAGCCTGAGCTTTGAGATCATACTGCATTTATTAAGGTATGAACCAAAGTCAAACATGTACCATGAACCCAGCATTTGCTAGAAATGCTGGTCAGGCTCGACTGACTGAATAGCAGACAGATGATAATCGAGTCCAGTGCATCCCCGTGGTGTTAGCTCTACATGGTGGGCATGCAGCAGCTGTGCAAGGTGTGTGTTTGGAACCACCATGCCTTCCAGGCATCCAGCTGCACAACTATGCACAAGACTTGCAGCCATTTGGATCTACTAGGTACACTTTAAAATCCTTCAGTTCCAGCAAGTTTGAAATTCTGGATAACACAACGGAGCTTCTCCGGGGAAATCTAGGCGAGTGACGTAAGGTGAAGAAAAATAGGTGTTTCTGGTGCTGCCTTTACTGGTTGTGGTGACCAGTATTACCATTGTTGATGGAAAGGGACAACTAAGAACACCAAGCCACCTCCCTTTCAGGAAGAATGAAGCCAACTTCATCCTTTCTCTCTCAAGCATGAATAAAAACCTGCCGGTCTTACCTGAACATCTTCAGAGCTCTACAGCTCATCCTATCACGCCTCAGAGAGCCTATCCAGACTCCCTATAAATGCTGTGATGGAAGTTTATGTTCCATCCCATAGTTAAACAACTGCTGGCAGGTTACTGTGTTGTACTATTGCTAGGTTTTCATATACTCCTTCGTGGATAGAAGGAGAGACTGAAGTCAAGCTGAAAGATGGCAGTGCGAGTGCTATGCTTGCTGTTCTTTATGTTCTACTTTTTGTTACCTAAAATTTGCATTTAATGGGACTGGAATGCAACAGAGTCCTTAAAGTGGAGATCACAAGTCCCAGTCAATAAAGAAAAAAGTCAGTGGAAGATGATGCTGGGTCACAACAACTCCAAGCAATGCTACAGGCTTGGGGAGGAGTGGCTGGAAAGTTGCCTGGAGGAAAAGAACCTGGAGGTGTTGGTTGATACCCAGCTGAACATGAGCCAGCAGTGTGCCCAGGTGGCCAAGAAGGCCAACAGCATCCTGGCCTGCTTCAGAAACAGTGCAGTCAGCAGGACTAGGGAAGTGGTTGTACCTCTGCACTCAGCACTGGTGAGGCCACACCTCAAATCCTGTGTCCAGTTTTGGGTCCCTCAGTATGAGAAGGACGTTGAGGGGTTGGAGCGTGTCCAAAGAAGGGCAATGAAACTGGTGAAGGGTTGAGAGGACATGTCTTACGAGGAGCAGCTGAGGGAACTGGGGTTGTTTAGTCTAGAGAAAAGGAGGCTCAGGGGAGACCTTACTGCTCTCTACCTCAGACAAGGTTGCATTGAGGTGGGTGTCGATCTCTTCTTCAGAGTAAGAAACGATAGGACAATAGGAAATGGCCTCGAGTCACACTGGGGGAAGTTTAGATTGGACATTAGGAAAAAATTCTTCACTGTCAAGCCCTGGAACAGGCTGCCCAAGGAAGTGGAGGAGTTACCATCCCCAGAGGTATTTAAAAGACATGAAGATGTGGCACTTAGGGACATGGTTTAGTGGTAGACTTGGCAGTGCTGGGTTAACAGTTGGATTTGATGATCTTAAAGGTCTTGTTCTGTGATTAAAAGATGCTGAATGAAAATTATCAACCTCAGAACAGAAAAATAACAATAAAAACAAAGTTCAAAAGTCTTCGGGATGGCATCAGGTAAATAACCTGGCAGACTTAAAAATTACAAGAAATGCTGATGACATCTTGAAATCAGATTCAACCAGCATTTTCTGTTGTACATGCAAATCATTAGGGCTAGTAAAATTGTGGAATCATAGAATGGTAGAGGTTGGAAAGGACTTCTGGAGATCATTGAACCCAATTACCCTGCCAGAGGAGGATCACCCAGGGCAGAGTCACCGTGGTTGAATTCTGTATAGTGAGGTAAAGGGGAACATTTTATTTTTAACTGTTAATGCAAAGGAAGAAAGAACATCATGTCCGTAGGAAGAAATGCTACCTATTTTCTCAGTAAGACTTCAGAAAAAAAAAAAAAAGAGGAAGCAGGATCTTTTTCCCCCACCCCAGAAGAGTTTTGCTGTTTGTTGTGGGGCTTTTGGTTCGGGTTTTGCTGGTGTTTTGTGATTTGGTTTGGGTTTTTTTTTTGAATCGTGACCATTCATTAATGATCAGAAAACTTCTGATTCACCGAGGAAAGGAATATCTGAAAGACCATTGAATCAAAATCCTAAAGGCCATTACAAGACACAGACTACACGACACTTAGCAGCCCATTTTAAACGAATTCAGCGAAGACTAGAGAAAATGAGATAGCAAAGGGAATAAACATGCCAAACAATGTCAGCAAACCAGCAGCTGGCAGGTGGAATAGAAAATGTTCAAATGCAAGCAAAAGCCCAGCAACTGTAGTGATGAGCCCGACTAGTTCACAAAGATACACACACAAGACAGGAAAATATTTAGGTTAAAGATGGAATGACTGGGAGTAAGATCTTCGTAAGCAGGGTAAAGGAAGAATGTGACATTTCTGAGAATACCTAAAAAAAAGAACCAAAAAGCCCCACAACTGCTTCATATTCTAATGTATAACACAGACTGAGCAGCATCAGGGAAAGTGAAAGCAGAAACAGAAGTAACTGAAATAAAATTATTTACACATGGAACAACATTGAAATGTCAAAGAGTAAACTGCCACGCTGGGGGAGAAATTCAAGGCCTGAGTAACCGGCAGCATCAATTCAGAGAAAGAGAAATTCCTGTGTAGAGGAGCAATTCTTGCAGAAAGCCTGTGGCTAAACTACCACCCTCCCTAACCTGTTCTTCAGTCATTGGGTCTATCAGTTTCTCAATTTATCAGTCACATTTTTATGGGTTTATGAGACCCTGCGCCCAGATTTTCTGCCTCCTTTTTGCTAGATTTGACTCAACCTGGGTTGCATCTACTTCTCAGTGTGGAAGGATGTTCCAGAAATTCATTCTTCAGTGATTTAAATCTTCTAGCACCTGTCTTAAATTTTGTTGGACTAATTTATAGCCACTCATTTTTACTCAAATGCTACTGGTCAAGTGCCAGCAGTATAATTTTTTTTTTTGTTATTTCTTTTTAGGAATGCTTTGAAATTTAGTTTTTGCTGAATTTTTCTTATGGCAGAGATTCAGAGGTTGTTCATGGACAACCCATATTAAATAATGCAAATGTCTGTGACATTTGGTGTAGATCTCTGCCCGGTATATTTCTGCTTGTGCTATTTCTTTTTTTTTTTTTTTCATGTCTGTTTAGCTAATTACCAACAGGTAGAAGAAATGTACTGTTTACAGTAGACAGAAGGCTTTTAAGTACAGCTTATAGCACTAAACTGCCCGTATAGTTGGCAACAGCACCTCAATCTCAGATGCTCTTTGTCCTATCTTCACATGTCGCTTCGTATCCTTCACAGACATTGTCTAACAACTGAAATATAGGAAATCAGTTTGATGCGCTTTTAAAATAATTTATGTAGGTACATAATAGCCTTGGCATGGAGTCTGGGAAGCAAAGGAATGAAAATTAAGGCATGCAACCTACTTCCCCCTTCCACATCCCTCCCAAAGGTGCGTGCATTGTGAAAGTTACCCTCTGACTTAGCAGCTCAGCTTCCCATCTTCGTTCGCCCGGGGACCTCCCTTACCTGCCTCACCAGCCCACTTGGCCTCCAGTACACAGCCCCAGATAGCCACGTGGCCAGTCACAGACAACCCCTTCAGCCCCGCTTCCCTTTCTTGTCAGCTCCTTCTTTTCTTAGAAATGTCCTGGCGCTGCTGCACTCTTCACTCCCTGACACGAGGTATGATTAATGACAGTTCTTCAAAACTACAAATGACCTTTTTGTCAGCGTGGCCAACGAGTCGTGTTTCATAGGCTAGCAGCTTCATCAGTCTTCAGGCAGGAAACAAATCATGACACATTCCCCACAGGTCAGACTAAATGTCCCACTGTGGGACTTCTTTATCATTACTAAAAGAGAAATGTACCTCGAGAAGAAAGCACCCAAGATTCATTCTGAAAAATCCTTCCAAAATTCCCTTTCGTCTGCCTTTGCTCAGGGCTCCAGGGCACAGGCTGTGGGAAGCAGAGAAATACGTGCCTACGCTGAGCCCTTTTTTGGAAAAACAAAAGAAAAGAGGTTGAAAAGTTGAGATTAAATGAAAGATGCATCATCTGTCATGCAGTGTTATTGACTCAGCAGTGCTCATTTTGATTAGACCGCATAAGGGTTAAAACTCTAATCCCTTGTTTGCAATTACCTGTAATTGTCTTCTGGCAACATTTTTCCATACCTGGTTTATCCATTTGCTGAATTTTCTTCTGCTGAGTTTAAGCAAAACCAGTTTCAGCCTCTTTCATCAGGAGAGCTGGGGGGGATTCCTGCTTTGTGACCATCTTATTTCCAAAGTGTCTCAAACTTGAACAGTGAGTTGAAAAATGAAAGCTCTGAGTGAATTAATTGAGGAGAATTTGAATATGTCTTGCTAGATGCATGCAGCCAGGCCACTCATGCTGCAGCCAGGCCACTCATGCTGCAGCCAGGGAGGATTCAAGATGGTTTTCCTATTCAAGAAAAACTGGCCCATGGTTCTCAGGCCCTCAGTCCTGACTTGCACCAAGTTTCCCTGAGATACTTGTCTGTAAGCATGGACTATCAGCCGAAGTCTTCCACTGCTTTGCTAAGAAAGTGAGTGTTTTCTTTCAAAATCATCTTGGGGAAGCTGTGGTTGATTTTACCTATTCTTTCAAGCCAGACCTATCCCAGCGAGAGCCTTCAGACTCTTCCCCGTTACTCACATCACACGTGGAGCTGCACCACCACACAATCCTGTTGAGCACAAACCCACTGACCAGTGTATGCTTAGTCACAGGATAGCTGCCCAAAGGCAGATTAAAAGGAACTCGCCCCCTACACCACCTGACAAGCCCACTGCCAACTGATACTTCTGAGTTGAATGCTCAGTGACAGCTTCTGCTTTGCAAATAGGTACTGGGAGCCTTCGTTTAGCCAGTTATTAATCCAGTTAATGGGGGGCTCTCTTCTCATCGTGCTGTGAAAATGTTCTGATCAGTAATAAGATACTAAATCAACTGCTTTATAAACATCTATAGATACTCTATCAACATTGTTGTCTTTATCAGCATAGCTTGCTGTCTTCCCAGCACAACTGTTTGATCTGACTAATTTCCCTAAAAACATCCTAACTGATATTAATTATAATCTTACCCTTCAGGTCGTTCTCAGCTAATCCCTTAACTACTTTGATACTGCTAATTAGAAATTAGTTAGCCTGATTCAGTCAGGTAGCATAAGGGCATTCTTATTTTCTTTGAATATTGACACAATATTATCACTGAGACTTGATTTTCTGGCAGCTTTCCATCATTCCAAGGTTTGTTAAAAATGGTCAGAGATGCAGAAGTCAACTCACCCACATCTTTTATGACTCTCAGAAGCAAATCATTTTGGCCTGCAGATTTAACAATTAACAGGAATTAACATGCCAATAATTAGTGGGTCAGAAATGAGTTCATTAGTCTAATTTGGCATACATATATCATGCTGCTTTCTTCCACATACAGTAAAGAAATGATTATTCTGTCTTTTCTGCACCATTAGAAGCAATTTTATCAGCTGCATCTATCTATGGCCAAACATTTCTGGGTTGTTTTTTTTTTTTTTAGTCTTATTGTTCTTAAACAACTTTATATTGTTCTTAGACTTTCCAGCCAGAGACCTCCTTCTTTGGCAGTCTTATTCTCCTGTATCAATTTCCCAAGGTTTGTGGCTCCTCATTCATCATTCTTATGACATGTTTCCAATTTTTCTACTTGTTAGAAATAGTTTATTTGTTTCTAATCACAGCTTTCCCTTAGCAAGTGAAAACAATAGGTTCTTTCCCTTGGTTATGACTTTTGGACTTTTTGGCTAATCAACCCTCCTCAAGAGCCACCGTATTTCATTTACAATGCCCTGTTCAGATGTATTTCCCCAACTGATTCTGCTTATAACTTTACTGAGATTTGATAAATTAAAGCTTTTGAAGCTGTCTGTGTTTGCGACTTGCCTGTGGTTGGCCATGCTAAATATAATCAGGTCATGAACACTGGTCTCTTGGCAACCTCCAGCTTTCAATTCAGCAACTTTCATCTTTATTCCTTGTAGTCAAGTCCAAAATACTTACCTTATGCTGGCTGGCTTTCAAGTTATGTAAGTGGCATTTTACCAACTTTTTTGGAGAAAGTGGTTAGGTCACCATCCCTTTGAATGCTGAAGACAAGTTTAAATCTCTTTAAAATTAAAAGATGTTCTTTGATCTAGTTCTGAAAAAAAAAAACCAACCCAACATTATCCAGCCTGTGCACAGGGAGGGTCAGCCTAGGTGAACAGGGAGTTCCTTTCTGTCCAGAGTGTTTGGAAGGCTCTGTACAAAAGAAGAAACTCTACTGATGTTTAATTGGTAACTGCAAATCTTCCAGTTTTGAATTCCCCCATAACAGTGCAGGTCTGAATTCTGCCCATTGTAGAAACCTGCTTGGGTGTAACTCAGCAGTGTAATTGCTAGCTCTCCAACCCTTCTAAGCTAAAGGGTTGGCCCTTTTCAGATTCTTCTTATTCTCTTCTTCCACCCTGCTACCTCAGCTGTATTTTCCTAGGCAGTATTATTTGGCACACTGTTCCACAGGCATTCAGGAATCTTCACTTCTCATTTATCTCGTCTTGCAGGTGCACAGCAATAGCACGAGAAGCAAAAGGCAGGAGTTAGAATACGAGAAGTTCCTATTATACACCAGATTTTTTATGTTGGTATGGCTCGGTTTTACCTTGAGAGTGGTCAGATGCTGAAAGAGGCTACAGGATTTCCTTTCCAGGAGGTGTTCAGTCCTCGACTGGACATGGTCCTGAGCAACATGATCTAACTAGACCTGCTTTGAGCAGGGAGGTTCCCCTGGATGATCCCCAGAGGTCCCTTCCAACCTAAATTATTCATGGTTCTATGTTCTACAGGTCTAAAACAACAGAATTGTAGCTTCCCTGTGTAGTCCTACCTCTGAAACTTTTTTTTTTTTCTCTCCATCTTTCTTAATCACATCAAAACCAGAGACGTTAACATTCAAGTTGTTAAATCTGAGCAGGCCAATGTCATCGATAATGTCAGTGAAATTAAAATGTCTTTTTATTAAGACCGTTCTGTTTCTTCAGGTCTTTTCACCAGAATGCTGCTCGATGCTTCATAAAACCAGTCTTTCAAAACATATCTTATTTCAAATGTTAGCCTGCCACAGTGCTGAAGTACTCTAGTTCTGCGCATGCCTTTTTGCAGGATAAAAATAGTACATAACAGAAATAATGCATTGAAGGAGGTGCTGGAATAGTACTACCCAGAGGCAGATACAGCTGCCTCAATTAAAAGAGGTTTTGACTCTACCATTCTTGCATAATACTGGGTTTGCTACGTTGCTCCTTCAGGCCTGGGCAAGGCAAGGGGAGTGCTAGAATGTACACTGGGTTTCCTGAGCTTTGTAAAGCTTGCCTTTGCAATGTAAATGTAAATCTAGAATGTATTAAAATAAAAAAAATAATAAAAAAAAAAGTTTGTGGATTATGCAATCCTTTTTTTGGCACATTCTGAAGCACTAAATATTTCAGAGCATTGCTAATAAACTCCACAGCTACTCGCTTGAGTTTGCCAGAACTGGGATGAGATAAGAGAAGCACATTAAATAACCTTGATTATTATTTCAAGATCCGTTGACTGTTATATGTAGTGCATTTTCCAGGTGAAGTACTTTGAGGTCTAGAAGTTACAGTAGTTCAAAGAGTAGAGTCTGAGGGTGAGGGATATCAAAATACAATGGGAGCTGCAGTGCGTATCAAAGACATTTCTTTGGAGACCAGAACTACACAAATGGTCCACCAACTATGCTGAAGTTATATATAATTAGAAACAACTGTTTGGGTTTTTTTTCCTGGTTCATCCACTGTTAATATGGTATGCACTCACACACAGGTAGATATAGGTGTCTAATATCATGGTCTTAGAAGATAAGTGTCTTACACGGAAGCGTGTAATGTACTGTGAAGAATTGAGATACATATAAAGAGACAGAGACAAATATTTACCAGCAGAGTGACTATCACTTTTATAACCTTTTAGGTTTCCTTTTTTAGGAAAAAGCCCTACACCTGTGAGCCTTTCACTTGGATGATTGCCTATTAATAAACAAATGAGTTTAAAATGCATTCATATCCTAATGAAACAATGTTTCCCACTACACACACTAAAATCAAGCAGCAGAGTGCTTAAAATAGCATTACAGCTGGAATAGAGTGAATGAGCAAATTTTTATAAGATAGAATATGAAGTCATCAATTGTACTTCATATGAAAGTAAGCAGGATTCAGATGGTGAAATTACCTGCCTGAGCCTTAAAAATGCATAATAATGGTAATATAACAAACTAACCTTCTTTCAGTCTCTTTGAGGCAGCTGCTAGGCTTACCAAAATTGCTGTTTATTGAACAACTTGTGCAATTTTCCGTTGTTCAACCTAATTGCTCTCATTTCATTCTAAAGGGCTCAAAACCCCTCCGTTTCCCATTCTGGCCAGATAATACCCCACACAGTTTCCAAGCCTCACGACGCAAGGTGATTTAGGATAGCAAATTCTGCATATTTGGATACGTAGAAGCCATTGTGCACACACACAATCCGGGTTTCTGAAGGTTACCACAACTACTCACCGGTAGGCAAGATATCTCCAGGCTAATTTACAGAGCCTGGAGTGGTCAGCTGGCTTGGATTAACCTCGGGACAGCAGTAGTCTGCATCTTGCTGGTCCAAGAGGAAACTACCCGTGCTGCTTACCCTTATGGATGGGATTCTTCTTTTTCTGTGACTTCCCAAACATACTGAGGGGATGTCACGTCTTGCGGCTCTTGAACCGGGCTCTTTCCTCTCCTTTCGCTGTCCCTCTTGACTTCAGGGGGTTTATCTTCAATGTAGCCGCGTGTCAAACCCTGAAGATTGAACTCCTTTGCTGGCAGTTTGCGTATGGTCGCCCTCTTTTAAAGCCATGATAGAAGGGTCTCAAAATATGAAGCTTTCAGAACAAGAAGATTGCTGAGCAGCTCTTCCCTCGAATCCCACGTCGGATAAGAGATGAGTTGATTATAATGGCAGTTTATCTCATTTCCTCTGGCTGTTTGGTTTCGTTGACGATCTAGTTCAATATTTTCTCTGACTCCACTGATAATCCCAGTGCACCTGTCAATATTTTGTACTCTCTCCACAATTCTTCAGCCACTCTTGGTCCCATTAGCAGCAAAGGCTCGGGGAAATAAAGTAACTTTCTTCACCCTAGCTAGACGAAGGTCACCACTGGCAAAAGAATCTAGTCGGTAGTTTAATTAATAAGAAATTTAGTTAAGTGAAGAACACCAGCCTTTAGCAGAGCATAGCACAGGAAAGGACAGAAAGTGAGGTTTAAATACCCAAGCTTTGTTCAAAGGGGCTTATGGTTTTGCTGCTGCCTCCACGTGATGGCTTCAAAGAGTTATTCTCAATGTTTATAAAAAAAACCACACACAGAAGTGATCGTAAAATGTCAGCCTCTTATGTGATTACTTCTATTTTTCAGCAGTTTAATTTATTTTAGGTAACATATAAAAAGCAAACTGTTTAAGAGCAAGATACTCCGTTCCATGTGCCAGTTTTCTTTTGATAACATTTCCACATAGTGAACTTGCACCCCAGAACAGACTACAGTCATATTCTTCCATTTTCAGACATTTTTAATGTTTTTATTTTTTTATTAGGAGGACTGCCTGACTCTCTTCTGCTCTGAGAGGACTTGAGTGGAAAAGGATATGCTTCCTGCACTGGTCTCAAATATCATAATTCTTCCAGTTAGTATACTATAGAAAAATGAGTGAGTGAGTCCATAGGATGCCATGTGGGCAGGAGGAGCACTTCATTATGTCAGCAAATATATATAGGGTTAGGTGTTTGTAAGCTCATTGTCTGAATTTAAATTGTATGTACTTAATTCCCTTGCATGTTACCATCACTTCCACATCAAAGAATCACATTTTGTTTAAACGAGTTGCTCAACCAGCAGCCATGAGAAAGAAACCCTCTTCAGATGCACTGGATACTTTAATCTTAATCTCGAAAACTTTAAGCGTTGTATAGCAAATAAACTTTGCTCCCAGTTGAACTGGAACGTCCTGTAGGACACAGCCAATTAAATAACCTTAAGGACTGAAGATTACATGTAGTTCTCCTGCCCCATCATAGCAGCTGCTTCTTTCTCTGACTGAACATTAAACAGGGTGTGCCAGAGAGCTCTAATGTAGTTCTCATTCCTGGACAGCTATTAGGACTTGCTGGGACCATCAGAATTGACATCTGTCTTGCCTGAGGGCTGGAGTGTTTTCCCAGACACTGCTGGCCATTGCTCCTAGTAGGGACCTTTTGTGAGGTTGCCTTTAGTCTCCAAAAGTTTCTGCCGTACACTGAGATGAGGAGATGTGGGATGTTATTTTCAGCGGGCACTGGTAATCCCCAGCAACTGCAGAGCTAACCACAAGCAGTGCAGGAGCTGCCCCTGGCCACGAGTGGAGAGAAGAAGTCTGTCCAGTTAGGGCCAAATGCACCAGAGTTTCTCAGTACCTAAGATGTCTCCTAGGCTGGCTAAATCCAAACACAAACTGACACACATTAAAGCCCCTTTTCAGCTGTTACTTAACATAAATCCTATGGGCCTCCGTGGTTTCAGGTTTCCAGGAAACAAAACTTGAGATGCTTAGAGAGGGTTTACTAATTCAGGCCCCAGCAGAACCCATCCCAGCCAGGACCCAGGAGAAAGCTCTCTTTGTCTTGTCTGATGGAACTGACGTAGTTGGTTGTCTCAGAACATATGTATTGAATTGTTTTCTGCATAAAATTATTGAATCGATCTCTACAGAAAATTGGATTGCAGGCTGTCAGAACTTTCTCAGTCCTTTTTAAGCTCTTCCTGTTTTTGTCAACCAATATTTGGATCTAATAAAAGATATTTCTCTGCCTACAAAACTTGTCTTATCAGTTTAGGTATTACCACCTTTTCTAGATCTTAATATTTGTCTCGTACAACCCATTTGGGGAATACTCCCTGCTAGGCTTCTTTTCATTCATCAGAGTGATCTCTGAACGTGGAAGTATAAGCAAGACAGTCTGGTTTCTCAATCTTTTTGTGCTTTGTACCCTCAGGCCACTTTAGTGAAGGGTTTGGCCTAAGTGGTACCCAGAAACTCTAGAGGGACTATGCTGAAACAATTTCATACATGTACCTCCAGAGTCTCAAGATACCTGCTAACAGTATCTAACAATTCCCTGTTGTTTACTGGAACACACCTTGCTCTGGAGCTCATCTTGCTTTTTAATCAGTTAAGCATCACTTCTGCATCAGCATTTAATATTCTGTGGCTAATGAAGAGTGTCTTGGCATCCTTTATGCTTTTAACAGAAAACTGAGATTCTACATTGGGCTGAGTGGGTTCTCTCACCATTAACTTCTCACCTGCCTCATTGATGGCTACTTCAGCTTTAAGCAATGGATCCCACAGTTCCCCTGGAAGCTTTCTGGGGTATCCACGTGTCACAGTTTAGGGTCAAGGTGGCCCCATAGACCTACAACAGATGCTCTCTGTTAACCCCCTTCCCGCCCCAAAGGGGAAGAGAAAGAGAATAAGGGAGAGAGACTTAGCAACTAGAAAAGGAAACTAGAACAGCTTTCATGAAAATGAAAATAGTAATAATAAAAATGGAATATATACAAATATATACAAAACCAGTATTGAATCCAACCCCCCTAAGGGTAATTACATCACCACTGATGCTGTGGAGCAGGCACCGGGTGAGACTCAGACTGGGTCCTGCAGCAGATGGGAGCTGTGTTCAGGAGCTGGATTCTGGTACTGGATTCAGGAACACACCAACTGGGATCAAAGGCAGAATGGACAGAGTCCTCCTTGGGTGCTCCGAGGAAGGAACCAAAAGAGGACCTGAGCCAAGCTGAGCAAAGCCAGCAAAGTGGTCCAAGAGGGGAGAAGAGCCACAGACCATTCAGATCCCTCAGCTTTATGCCAAATATGATGCATATGGGCTGGAATCCCTTCTTGGTCAGTTTGGGGTCACCTATCCTGTCTGCTCCTCCCTGCAGGTACAGCCTTTCACTTTCTGCACCCTGCAATGTGGTACCCAAGATCCAGCAGTGGCCTTGGTCTGCACACCAATCCTTGGTACTAACTCTAACCATGGGGTGTTATCACTGCTGGAAGCAGACACTGCCTGTGAGAACAGGCTGCTGACTTCAGACAGTGCAGTCAGTTAGAAGAACTGAGCTGAAAAGTAAAACCACTGAAAGGAATTAGTTCTGTTCTCACTCAAACCAGGACACCAAGGAAGGCAGCCCATACTCACTTGCAGGCCACATCATTTCATAGGGCACTAAGATCCCTTCCCTCAGGATGCCCTTTACCTCCCTCCCAGTAAAACCCAAGACCAGCTTTCTGAGAAAACCTCTCCACAGCTCCACATGATTGAGTACACCAGATTTGCTTGCCTTTGACCATTCTGTCCCATGCTTTGCCCACTCTGGCAAGTATCTAGAAAACATCTGCCTACCAAAAGTAAAATCTACTTATAACACTAAGCTGGTAAGTGGTACCTGTGTGTACAATAATCAAGATTTCAGCCATCTGCACCTTGGCCCTCTGGCAGCTTGGGGCATCTGCTAAGTGTGGGTTATTCAGTCTGAGCTGCTCACAGCATTTGCACCCGTGCTGTGGGTGGCAGGCATATGTCCACTTATGCTTCAGTTAGTCTCTTGCACATCATCTTGTCACAATGTGAGTGTCTTGGAGTATAACAAGCAGGTCCACATTGGCAAACACACCCTTACTGCACAGTTGTGAACTGCAGCAAGGCTTTGTGAAGTCCACAGCACCCTGTCCTTGCTGTTACATGTCTCCAGGGAAAGCTTTCCAGATCTGGAATCTAGGCTGCAAGGAGACATCTTTCCTGATACTTGTGTGGTTTTGGGTTTGTGCTGTATTAGAAATACGCTCTGTGTTTAGTGTCACCTATCTCAACGAAGAACGTGTTTCCTCTTTCTGTGTATGCTAAGTTGGAGATGTATTTGTGTAGATAGTCTTACTTCACATCTTCATATTGTTTCTCCAATTTTTCTTTCAGCAACAGAAAAAAAGTGGCTGAACTGTTGCTGAAAATTCACTCTTAAACCTGGGCTTTCAAGTTCGTTCTGTCTTTCTGAATAATTGCTTACCTTTTTTTCATGACCTACCATCAAGTATTTTTCCCCCCCTAACACTCACAGAGTGTTCTCACTAACCTATTCTTAAAAATTTTATAGAATCATAGAATTGTCAGGGTGGGAAGGGACCTCAAAGATCATCTAGTTCCAACCCCCCTGCCAATGGCAGGGACACCTCCCACTAGAGCAGGGTGCTCAGAGCCCCATCCAGCCTGGGCTTAAACACTTCCAGGGATTGGGCTTCCACCACCTCTCTGGG
>WTSP01013546.1:0-31110 GCA_025331215.1 Actenoides lindsayi | reverse complement strand
GGGGGGGGGGGGGGGGGGGGGGGGGGGAGGGAACTAAGATACCACTGATATTCTGAAAGCTGACAGTAGTTGTGATCTGATGCTTAGACTATTTTCCTAAACAACTGTTACAGGACACCAATAGAGGTGACATTCTTATCTAATTTCATCTATCAACTGTTAAAGTCCATACCCCTCTTCCACATGAGATTTTTAGGTGGGCAGCATCTAAAATGAAATGTGATAAAATCAGGCATTTCCCAGCTTGGTGTGTGTGTTCCTAGTAATCTATACCAGAAATGGTATTGGATTTTCAGCTTAATTTCCAACCCAGTGAGTATTTCCACTTTTAAGGAAAAAAAAAAAAATCATCAAAATTGATTATATTTCATAGAGTCAGTGATCCAAAAATCATACCTCCAGCTTGTGGTATCACTGAGGCAACAACCTTCAATGATACTTTTTTTAAAGACCTCTTATATGTGAATGCTGTTTGGATGCCACTTCTGGTAAGTGGTAATTCAGTGAGGATAAACTGTTTTCTTAATATCAACACATTCCAATACAATGATTAATGTATTTTTATACCATTTATAACATTAAACATATAATAAATAAGAGTTATATAAACAAGAAACAAAAAAGCATATAGCATGGTGTGGTATTAATATTTTTTCCTTCCTGAAGGTCTACTACATGTATTATAAAAAGCCTTTGAAAATAACTTTTCCTTCTCTTCATATCTTGTGTAAGATGCTCTTGCTAACCATTCTACTTTCAATCAACAATTTGGCTGGTGAAGTGTGAGAGCTTGCACATCTGCTGAGGTTTGCTGAAGGATACATTTCCTGTTGATTTGAACAGTTGTACTGCAGAAGTTTCATGATTGTTTTTGACGAGCCACTTTTCTGCTGACTGTCCAGATTTTTTATATATATCATCAGGTGCCAACTGAAACTTTACAGTTAGTAGGGTTAATAACCATTGCAGGGATGGTTTCCATATTCCTCTCAAATGATCTACAGTCACCAGAGACTGGAATACATATAATTTATTTATCTGGAATCAATTAACCTCTGTTGTCACTAAAAAGGCAGTAGTGGCATTCATCTTTGGAGAGGGTGTGTTCCTTTTGGGAACATAAACCACATGAATTCCTGCAGTTTCTGAAAGAATTCTGGTAAAAGCTCCAAAATATATTGTTGCTGAACCCAAAGGAGAATTCAGTTACAAGGTGAAATTCCTGTAAACCAACTTATTAAATAGCATTATCCAAGATACTAAATTACCTTGTAATGGTCTTGGATTAACCTGAAGCAGATGGACTTGCTCACGAAAGACAGATCTTCATAACTTCTTTCCTATTTTTGAAGATTTTTTTTATTTTATTTTATTTTTTTTAGTACTGAGAAAAGCAGTCTGGGTCTTAGATCCTCGGTTGCATTTCCTAGCACCTTCTAGTGGTATTACTTATGAAGGCTGATGATTACATCAGTACTGTGACTTTCTGTTTTGTTGAGGGGTGCTAGTTTCCAAGTACTCTCAAATTATTGATGGACATTCTAAGCATTATTCATTCTCCAGACTTGGATTTCTTTATTCAGTAATGTAGACAGAGGGCAAGGTAACTGTTTCAGTCACTTTTTAAAAAAATAGATAATATTATCACTTAACTATAGTTATTTTATTGGTTCTTCATAGTTTAGTTTACATTCCCAAGATCCAGGTAATAGGATTGAGAGATTATGACAATGCTTCTCTAGTCATTTTAAGAAACACTCAAGAGAAAACAGCCTATCATACTCAAAGGTTCTGGGAAACATCACAGCTGGAAGGGCAGATGCAGTATGTAGTACACTGTATAGAGGTATTAAACTTATGATAATGTCCACCACATCATGTAGGAACTCTAATATTAGGCATCTGTTGGCTCTGAGACAAATAAGGTAGGCTTTTAAGAGAAGCATGCTTTGTCCTAAGTAATTATGGAGTGTACTCAAATACTCTTTGTGGTGACATTTGTTTGCTGATACATTTTTTTGTATCTTCCAAGGGGTCAATACTGTCAACATAATTATCCTTTAGGCAAGGAAGAAACTACTTCCAAGCTAATCTAAGAATAACTTATTATATCATTTTGTGGAGGCCCCTTGATGATCCTTAGACAGTTTCTCACTATTTCATGTGTCAAACCTACAATTAGTAACTGTGTATACTGAAAAGCATAAATAAATTCACATCATTGAGCGAACAAGAGCTCAGCAGAAAATTTCCCCAAAAAACAGTATTGTGACCTCCGTCTTGGATAAACAACATAATATGGAAAAGTGATCATACTTAAAAAAAAATTTCAATTAAGTTAGTTCTACAAATGACTTTGTATGTCCCAGGCATAGTCCTCCATTGCTAATTTTCCTGCCTCAGAGTTACATCTGTACTCACACTAAAAGACAGGACAATAAAAGCCATCTTCTAGAAGGAAACAAGCAGAGATTGGAACCTATGGAGAGCTAGCCTGACACAAAGCTTAATGGGAAGGATCAGGTTCTGATTTTCTCGTTGATCAAGTTGAAGTTCACAAGTCAATCTGACAGCAAAATCTACGTTTAGCAGCATAAATTTGTCTTTATACTTCCTGAATTTTAAGCCAGATAAAGAATGCTCTACAGAGATGGTAAATAGTTCTCCTTCACTTAATTCACAAGCAGTGGTATTGTCATTCCTGATTTCTCTGTTTAATAAGTTGGAGAGGCAGAGGAATAATGGCAGGCACATTCATGTAAAAACTGTGGCTTGCCAAGGCAAACAGACCTAATACCGAGATTGTGCTCATTTTGATGTTTCTCTAGTGAAGTGAAAACTAAACTAAGTCTGGGTCTTGATCTACAGTTGCTTTGTGTAAATTCTGGCTAAATTGTGGGTAAATCTGTATGAAAAATCAGGTGTATGTGGCTACCTTCTGTCCTCAGATTCTTTCAAACATGAAATTTTTCACTTAATTGTAAGAAAAGAAGAAAAAGAGCATAAGTACAATGTATTTCAAAGTTTAGTTTGAGCCAAGAAGAATGAATCATTATCTAAAAGACAAATAAAACCCAAACAAACAAAATCCTGCTTCCTAAATAAATGAGTTATCTGTGCCAGTAGCATTTTTTTGTTTCTTTCAAGTTCCTTTAGTCTGCTACAC
The DNA here is from genome assembly GCA_025331215.1 of Actenoides lindsayi. NCBI lineage: Eukaryota > Metazoa > Chordata > Aves > Coraciiformes > Alcedinidae > Actenoides > Actenoides lindsayi. Next base: position 27,944 of record WTSP01013546.1, on the reverse strand, counting down.
TAAAGTGCACTTGATTTAATGAATGAATCTGACTTTCTTACATAATTGTTCCTTTTGAAACTTTTTTTTTGTAGAATTTGCTGCATAAATTATTATAGCAGTAAACTTGCATAACAGAAGAGACCAATTGCAGTTTCCTAACTGAAAAATAGAGTTCATTTTGTGAATTCTAGGGTTTGCATGGCTCGCTGGATTTGCTTTGCTACTTAGGCTTTGGTTGAAACGGAACAAGAATGATGAGAATGATGAATGCAAACTTCACCTTTAGAGGGTTTTTTTGTTATGACAAAAAAAATATCTGCAACTGGTACATGGTCTATGTGAGTAAATGGAGTATGCTCAATGGCATGAGTACTGAAAAAAAAAAAAAACCATTAGAAAGGCTGAACCAGATTGGAGAGGGTCGTGTTCAAGTCAGGTGTATACTCAATTGGAAGTGAATTTGACAATTAATTATACCTGTTGCATGGTGCAACTTGTCATTTTCCAGTTAATTTGAGATCTCAAAATAGCACTTATACTGTCTAGTTCATTTGTCTCCCTGGTGTAATTTAAATTGTGGTAGTTTTATAAATCATTATTTTTTTCTCGTATTTGATGGTGGTTTACTTCCATTAAAATGATATTCAGATAGAAATCAGAACAGAAACTTAATAAAAATTTAAGCAGAAGCGTCCCTATAAAGGTAAACTAAAGTATCTTCAATTTTTGTAGGTGATTAACTTTGAGATGATTGTGTTTGTTTTGCCTTTATATAATTCATTTTTTAAGAACTTACATATATATATGTGCATCTCAAGAATTACAGCAAGCACCTGAGAACTGTTTTATTTATAAATACACCGTTATAGAGACTTCACTATACGTGCTGTAGAATTAAATGGAAACCTTTATTCTTAACAGTAATGAATCGATAGTGGACTTTATATGGTGAAAAAACTACCAATGATTGTCTTCTATTTTGGTGACACTGAGAAAGGTCAGTGACGTGTACCTTAGCAACGATGTCATCTAGAGTTGGTCAGCATGAAATTTGGAAGTATGTGTGCCTTCTTGTATTTGTGATTGTGTTTTCTGAGCCAAGATGTTTTGTATCAATGCAAGTAGACCATTAAATAACAGTAAATAAAAAGTAGGTCTCTATATAGTTTTTTTTTGCAATAAGGAAGAAGGGAAATGTATGCAGCATCTAATCATAATCTGGAATTCTTTGCTAGAAAGATTCAGTAATAGACACTCATATTTATTCAGAAAATAATTTTAATAGGATTGAATAATTCCAGGTCTAATATAAAACGTATTTTATACATAATCAGATCAAGATAATGAAATTATATGCTTCCAACATAACAGATGAAAAGTGTACACCTCTCTCATTTCATGATAGATATCCTGCTGTTTCATTTTATTTTGACATAATTTGGGGAGGGGGGAGAGGAGGGATGGATTTTTTTCCCTCTTTCAGGATTAAGTATCAGTCTAAGATTATGGGAAATGATTCCAAGTACTGAATTAGTCATCAAAATATTGTGGTATAATTTCTGTTAGCACCCTAGAAAGAAAAGGATCAAGATATAGCTAAAATAAGAAGTTTGATTAGGCAAAAACTTTATACTCTTTATTTTCATTTCACCTATTTGAAGAAATAACTTTACAGCTTGATTTAGAAAGCTACAAAGCCAACATTTTATGCAAACAGTTACGTAGAGTATATTCATAGTTTCTTGTGAAAGCATAACTTTCAAATTCCAGTCTGGTCAGGACTTGTTTATTTTTGTATGAATGTTGACAAAATAGATACAAAGTTTTATGGAAGCTGAAAGCTACATTTTAAGACTTAAAAACAAGAAAAATCTTTCTTTTATTTGCTTCTATTATACTTGATTCATTTTCCCCTATAAAATTAGACACCAACTTTGTCTTCAACTATTTTATTTTTCAAACATGTGACCTACATAAGTGTATATCCTCCTGACTAAAATTTCAAGAACAATGAACTGCAGAGTTTAGCTCATATCTGGTATTTCCAATATCATAACTGTCTTGTATCCTGAATGTTCATCTCAATTCTTCAGCCTGACATAGTTGTTCTTCAAGATATAGCCATTATTCTTAGCTTGTTGTTTCTGTTAATATCAAAGGTATTCATTGGTAATCACGCTAGATTAGATTGTTCAGGAAAGGAGATAAATCCTGGTACTTTTATAAGCATAAAGTAGTTAAAGTAGGAATACCAACATAATGAGGTGAATGATCAAGCTTGAAAGCAAGGCATACAGTAAAACTGGCCAGGGCAAAATTACCCATCTTTAATAGGTTGAATATGATGCTTGTGTTGTAACGTAAATTATTTTTCTCAACACCAAACCAAACTGATAACTGCTTATTCTTAACCAGAGTGCTACACTTATAGATTCCTTCCCAGGAGCAATCAGTCTTTGTAGGTCTTTAGAACCATAAGAGATTTTTATGATCATTTCGCCTTAGGTCCTTACCAGACCTGTAGATTTTCAACTCCAAATTTCTACATCTTTCATAATGACATACAATAGAAATAAAACTTAAAAACATTATTGCTGGCTTTTGATTATATTTTAAACATTTCAGAGACTCAAAAGTCATATTCTCTTACAACTTCCTCTTTACAGGAAAAATTAGCATCTGTGTCTTTTGCAATAATAGTAAGGAGAATTCCTTCTGCTTGAATTATCATATTCTAACAGGAGTCAATGGAATGGTGTCAGTGGAAAAGGATTTACTGGTCTCTCGGTTCATCTTGGTTTTCTGTTCAAATTAAGTAGCCGACGTAAAAAGTACCAACTCAAATCTCAGCCTGTTGTTTCTTCCGTTGAGCCCAAAGGTGTTATGTTACTCCCCCACTTCTTGCAGCTTCCGCGATGTGAAGAAATATATTCTCATATAGAGAACGCAGGATCCCAATTATGTCAGTCAGCTGAGGTAGCATAAAGTCTTGAGTTAGTTGCAAATAACAGATAATAACACTAAAATCAGTTTATCTCATTACACTGTGAAAATATGATGTGTTCCTACACTTATAATTATGTTTCATCCTACACAATATTCCCCAAGATCCTTCAGTGGCATCCTCCTTTGACAATATAAAGTCAGAACGGTCAGGGTATTCTGCAGTATATTCTGCCATAGTATTGTAAAACTCTTCTACTGAAAAGAAAAAATTAAATGCTTCTATTTCTGTGGGTCTTACTGCTCCAATTAGACATCAATGCTCCAATACTTCTGATGGTATTGCAGTTAAGGTGCTGGACTTAGGAAATTTGAGTTAATTTCTAGCTTTGCAAAACGCTATTTCTAGTCTTGTCCTCAGATCATGCCTTATTTTTTTTCATTTATATGGTAGAGAATGATTACTACTCTTAATTCTTGGAAGATTCAAATTTTAACGTCCTCGTGGTGTTTGGACAATGGTGGTTAAAGCCACAGGATCTCATTTCTGTTAAAAAGAAGCTATTAGAAGTTTGTATGTTATAGAGAAGTTTAAACAACCTGGTGTGAGAAACCTAAATTGAAATCAGTATTCCCCATTGTTTATAATCCAGACCCTCTTAAAATTTTCAGGTATGTCAAGCTGTCTTAAGATTTAAGTATTTATTACATTGTTTTATCTCTTCAAATGAACATTTTATACATCTGACCACAATCATATGCCTTCCAAAATGCATAATGAATGATTGTGTTTGTGCTGTTTAACATACGACACTGTTAGAGATTGAACAACACTGTGGCTACACTGAATTTATGTATGGGGGGGTGAAGAAGATGAATTTTATTTTATTTTTTCTTTATTATTATGGACATACATGATACATACAGTATGAAGTTCATGAGGCACTGCTATGTAAATGTCCTGTTTGTAAGTACCTTTCTTTTGTCTTTTAACAGTGGTTGAAAATGTTTTCTTTAAAACCACAGTGGCTTCAGCACAATTTCTCTGGATCTCAGTGTCTCTGCTAAAACAACCTTTAAAGAAAGCTGGTTGATGGATAAATGCCAATTTGAAAATCTTGTTTTCAAAATAGACTTCACAGTTCATTTCACAGACATGCCTCTTGCCTCTGCAATTCAGATATTTCTAGGCTGAGAAATTAGGGATTAGCCTTTTAAAGACAGTAGGAAACTTTTGTCCTTATTTTTCAAAAAGTCTTCATCTTATTGGTGCAAAAGTCTCTACGGTTAAGAATTTAGAACACCTTTATTCCATACAGGTCTACATGGAGTTATATTACATTTATAATACATAAACTACAATTGCTGTAACTCCCTTTATTTAGAGTAATTTTTTCCTTCTCACTTTCTCTCCCTTGTGTTCTTTGTGATGCTTTCTTTTTCTCTTTCTTTCTTTGCTGTTTGATAGAATATGCTTACAGCTCATAATGCCGTCTATATATATTGTTTTAACAAACAGGTCAGATTTTGCCAGAAGTTCATATACTAGTCAAGGACTTACTATAAGACAAATGCTACAGATACTCCAAATCATAATTTTAAAATTAAAAGAAATTTACTTTGAATTGCAACTATTGCAAGACAGTTCTTTGTTATATCTGTATCTTTTTGGAAGTATCACGGGATTCATCACACCCATCAAAACCCAAATCTGTTTAAATTTCTTTTTAAAATCACACTAACTCTGAGCTTCAAAGGCACACCTATATTTCTACATCAGTCAATGAATGTTTACTGAGGAGAAAGAACTAGGGTCTCTGTGTGTCAGCAATTTCCTAGAATTTCCTGTAGGGAGTAGGAGAAAACAGAGCAGGGACTTGCTTGCTTGTGCTTGAAGAAAATAAATCTAAAAAAGAAAAAATAAGAAATATAAAAGAAAGTGGCCAGTAATAAAGAACAGAATTGCACAGCTTATTCAAGAGCGAAGCTGGAACTATTCTTCAGTATTCATTATTGCCCCACCTCACCTTGGTTCATCACCGTAGGAGCTCTCCAACTTTTACAGTCTGTGCCCAGGCTGCCAATCCCAGTTCTGTTCAGTGCTTCCACCTGCCAGCAGTTGCTGGGCTTTCCACAGATCTCTATGTGGTGCTTTTCAGCTGAGTTTTGCAAGCGTGTAGCCTGCTTTTGTTCTCTTCTGTGCCCTGCCTTTGGTTGAAAAGGAGTTGGTCTGGTTTATTGGTTTATTTTGATTAAAAGGCAGTAGAACTAAAGATGAGCCAAAAAAAAACCCCAAAGCTTTGGCTTCTATTATTAATCGGAAATAAACAGTGTTCAGCTCTCAATCTAGTCCCTAGGTCAAATGAAACTCTGCAACAGTCCTTCTGAACTTCACTCTTGGGAGGTTAGACCCATCTCTAATAAAATCAGCTTAGTTTGTTCATACACAGAAGAAAAAGAACGTAATCCCTTGAATAGGGAAGCAATATCATATTAAAAGATACTCTTGCTCGACAGACTTTTTTTCAGCATGATACAGAATAGGCTGCTCTGACTACTGAAGAAATGCAGTTTCATGTGCTGTAAGGGCAACCAGTAGAGATTCTGAAATTAGATATGCTCAATCGGGCAGTCCCACTGCACTGCATTCCTGATGTTCCACAGTGCATATTATCAACAGGATTAGTGTTTTCCTTTGAACAGAGAGCAAACCCTGCATGGGTGTCATCATTCTCATTCTTTTACCAAAAAAAAAGTAATCTTTTTCCTCCTACCATCACAGAATACTTTAGGGAAGGAAGATGGCCCTGTTATCTTCATACACTGCAGAGTTTATTAACCAAAGAATCAATTCCTACCACTGTGGCACCTTTAAAAACTTACTAAATTACAACAATAATTTTCTGTTAGCCATGCTACTGATCCCGTTTGGATTTAAAGTTATGGCTCATTATGTTTAGCATCTGCTTTATGCACACTGTTTTCTCATAAATAAATCAATAAATCAATTAGGGGCAGTGAGCTTTGTGTAGGCTTGCAGTAGAGAAATTGAAGATCATGGTCATTAACTCATGATGCATCAAGTAACTGTTTTCCTCCTGCAGGCATATCCAGAAAAGCAAAAACATTGGCAGTGTCAGGATATGAAAAATAAGGCATCCCACTGAATGGAGGAAGAGTTTGGCATGTGTCTGAACTAAATTTCTAGGCTATCTGCAGGCTTGAAGTAAATATGCTTATGGGTAGAGATTCTGGGATGGTTAAGCCCATCCTAAATCCATCTTCCTTTCAGTATCTGAATGGATGAGAACGTATGTGAAGATGATGACCTTTCTCATCTATAGAAATGACAGTGATTACCCTCACATTTGGAGAAAACTAATCTCAGTAACTACATCAAACTATAAGGTATTCACTTAGCAAATTCTGGTCCAACTCTAATGCACACTGACAAAGTTGCACATCACCTTTGCACCAACTCATGGAGGATTTTGGCTGCTGTGGGGATAAAATATCTTTTCTTCTAGACATCTAAGTGGAATTTCCTGGATAAAGTGGGAGTCTGTGGTTGGAGGGTGATCACTTCTGCAATCTAGTGTGAATACACAGGTAATACAAACAATAGAATTCTGCGTAGTATTTCTTGCAAAAAGAATACATATAGTGTTTAAGGATACATAAAAAATACTTGACAAGGCTGGAAAATGACCTGAAGTATATTGATCATCTTCAGAATTATATTTCATGTTGTAAGTAAAGGAAAAGGCACAAACCTGAAACACTGGGCAAGAGACTGGGTGGATTAGTTTCTTATATATTAGTATGTCAACTTCCAAAAAATGCATTTCTCCATTTTGCGAATATTAACAAGGAAGAAAGTAGTCAAAAATGTGAGGAAATTATTCAAACAATATAGAAGTCTATCACAACTATCACATTTCTCAAAAAGATTGGCTGAATTATTGAAATAGTATAGAAAGTCACCTGTCTTCTGACGTACACAGGTGAGAGCCACCTAAGAAAGTGTGACAGGTGGGGATAAAGAGCAGTAGGGATGCAACTTTTTTTGTTATAATAGTAAAAAACTATCTCACAAAGTGAAAAAAATCAATGTGTGTGTTAATTATTATTTTAATATAAGTAAAAATACAGCATATGTTGTTTCCAAAACAAGCAAGAGGTCTTTTGCATCACTTTTGATGTTGTCTTTGTTGCTGCCAAGTTCTCAGGATTCTTCTGAGTTCTGCAGATGCCTGTGTGATGGCATAGAGCTGAAGCAATATTAGTAAGAATTCTTGTATGGCACAGTTTTCCAGGGATACAAAATTCTCCCAAAATTACAGTTTGTGAGTTATTTCTCCCTCCTTACCTTCCATCCTGCTCCACAGAGGATGTTGTTTTTTTTCTCTGAAACTCCTTCATGGAGTTTCACCTTGCCTGAAGTTTCAGTTGTAAATTTAGCAGAATTGTAGGGAAGAGGAGGGTGGAGGAGGCAAGAGCACTTATGGGAAGAAGGGAGGCTGTGAGTGAGGCTCTGAGTGTACATATTTTCTCAAGAATGAAATAATATATCTAATAACCTGTGAAAGCTTATCCTAAAGCTAAATTTCTTCAGGTTCTTCTTTATATAAAATAGAATGTATTGTGATGTTCTTAACAGAATGGGTAAGGAAGCGAGATATCTAATTGTTTTCTGTTCCTCCTATTCTGTCTTTCATGCATAAACCAGAAAATAGGTCTTTTGATGGTGGATTTTGGTTGTCTGGAAATGTCCTTCCTACAATTTCCCTTAAGTTAATAACTACTTCTCAATTCCTAATCTAGTAAATTTAGTAGTTTTAGCTAAAAACAAACAAAAACAAAAAACCAAAACAAAAATCAAACCAAACAAAATCTCAAAGTGTTTGTTTCTTAGTGAATAATATTATTTCAAAATAATTTCTCTTTATAATATTACTGATATGCAAGGATTTGACTTTTAAAAATCATTATTATTATTTCAAACAACAGCAAAAGTAAAGAATTGTAAGTGAAGGAAACTTCACCCATGACATGGTTCTACAGAATTTTAGGTCTTTTATCAATGATAGTCTACTTAATCTAAAATTTGTTAATGTTTTGCATATTCTTTAGATGCCAACCTTTGTGTTCCACAATATATGACAAGTTTCTCTAGTAAAACAGCTTCTCTTCAAACTTCATTTGTTGTCATAAATATTTTGTGTAAGACTGTAGTCCTTCATGTGTAATATCCCTTGGTTTTGATGTTTAACTTTCCATCTTTCAGTGTTAACTTTTATTCAGAACTGAATTTGGTTCATGTAACCAAAAATTGAACAGAACTAGATATTTAGCCATTCTGCTCCTTCTATTCATCAATCTTAAGGATTTGACTCCAGTCTGTCAGGATTTCTTTAGGGAATAAGAAAAAAATATCTACACGCTCTTGGCAGAATTTGTCCTTTTTTTTTTCCTTTGCTTTTCTTTTTTTTTAATTGGTAGTTAAGGTACAGTGTCCTCAGAGCTGTAGAGAATTGCTCAGTTTCAAGGCTCAGATTAAAAGTCTTCTTTGCATATTTCTTCTATTAATCAAGGATAAAATCTCTCGCAGGCACACCTCAAAAGTTATATGATTCGTTTTTAAACCAAGTTGTACACCATTGCCTTCTGTGCTTGGAATGTGATCCTGAAATCAAAGCTTTAGTAACCCAATTTGAATAAAATAAATAATGAACCAAAGGAAAAGTAAAACACATCTTCTTTTAGAGCTTCCTTTGGAAATGGGTGGCTAAAGTGTCACCTCAAATTTAGCTGCTGTGGGATACTACTGCTCCAGCAAAGCTTGGGTGATTGTGTCCAAGTGTTCCTGCTGAGATTTGTCTGTAGTATATGTTTGATTGAACAAGACTAATATTCAAATACATATATTGTGAGTACTAGTTTAAATTTTAAATGTTATAGAACACAATTACTCTTGAATCGCAGCTGTTTGGTTTTCATTACAACTCAAATAAATGTAATTTAAGGCAATTAAGGCAACTATGGCAAAAATTAATTATAAACTGGAAATAATTGTAGTGTCCTTTTGGAAAAAAAAATAAAACAAAACCAACTCAAAAGTACTGGCTTTGAATTCAACAGTGTGTGCTTGTGCACCTGAAATACCATTTTTTAATAGAATTTTTCTTCTAAAAATTAAAGAGTCCACACAAGTGTTTCTCTTTGGAGGATGAAAAAATGCTTTCCCTGTACATCTCTACAAGCAAATTTGTATCTTTTTACCCCTTCTTAAGACTTTTCATTCAATCTAAATAGAGAAGGTCCTCTTCCAGGTTTCATCTGCCATGATGCAGCAGAGCCATGTAGGACAAGATTACCATGAAATTAGCCTTACAAAAAAGTATCTGCTATACTATTGTCAGTGCAAATAAACAAAGGTGGTGTCAGGACTACAGAGACAAATAGGTATCTGTTGGAGTGGGTCCAGGGAAGGGTGGCAAAAATTATCTGAGGGCTGGGGCACCTCTCCTACAAGGTCAGACTGAGAGAGCTGGGGTTGTGCAACTTGGAGAAGAGAATGCTCTGGGAAGAACCTCCTTGTGACCTTCCAGTATTTGAAGGGGGCCTACAAGAAAGCTGGTGAGGGACTTTTGACACAGACTTGTAGTGAGGGGTAACGGCTTCCAATTGCAAGATGATGGATTTAGATTAGAAATTAGGAAGAAGTTCTTCACTTTGAGGTGAGACACTGGAACAAGTTGCCCAGGGAAATTGTGGATGCTCTATCACTGGATGTGTTCAAACCCAGGTTGGATGGGGCTTTGTGCAACCTGGTGTAGTAGGAGGGTGTCCCTGTCCATGGCCAGAGGGTTGGAACTGGATGATCTTTAAGGTCCCTCCCAACCCAAACCATTCAATGATTCTATGTAAGCACAAAGAAAGAAAGAAAAAATAATTCTATGACTCCTTTGCATAATGTTTTGTTCTCTTGTGCGCTCTCTGACTTCTTAAGCCTTATCTCACTTCTAAAAGTTAAGTTTATTCAATATTCTGAAAGATAATACTTGTTAAGAAAAGAACCAAACCCACCTATTTTCTAGTTCTAGGTTTTGTCAAATACTTGCAAAACAGAACAAATAATCCATAATGTGCTTAGAAAGAAAAGTGCACATGAGTACATATTTGAAATTATTTTGCACAAGTTAATTTGAGAAAATGTTCATAAACTTTGACGCTAAAAAGAAAAGAACAACTTGGAAAAAAGGTTTGTGGAGTAGTTTAGAGTGCTAGCAAAAAATGTGCAAAGAAATAAAATGCTACTAAATCCATTGTATAACAGGTATGTAGCTTTCATACTAAGGTTATATCTCATTTTAATGTCGGAGCCACGATAAAAGCTGGAAATCTTCTGCAAAATCTTTCTATTTTTTTTAAAGTAGTATTTATCTTCCTGGGTTGTGGGTTTTTTTTTTTTCCTTTCTTCTGCCTGTAAACATGTGTCAGATGACTGTGGCTATAAAAAGAAAGAAATTATGTATCTCTCTGAGCAGTCCTAAGTAGCATGAGATGAATTATATATTTAAAATAATAATAATAATTATCCAGGGGTTTTTTGATGAATATTTCTGATTTGGGTCATGTTAGCACCACTGACTTTTTTCATTTCTGAGTGATATCCATGAAATATTAATCAGCAGCTCTGAGTACTTATGAATAATAATTATAATTCCCTTAGGATATGCTCATTCATTCATTCATTCACACTGTCCCTATGCTGGCATGCATCAGTGTTTAGAAAAGAAAGGCACTTCAGGAACCAGTAGGTCTGATGGTTAGGACAGACAGATTCAAGTCAATAGTAGTGCGTGCACTTTTCACAACAATGGCAATTATATTTTGGAATATCTCCAAAGAGAAATAGTGAATTCAGCATCTTTTCTGCTCTTCTCAAGCCTGGATGCTTTTCTAGAAGTTTCGGTGTCAGTGACAGTTATGTGAAAACATATTGGTTTGTGTAGAAGAGTCCCCAGCAGGTCATTTGGGAATTTCTTCCAGCTTTTTTTGACAGAGAATACTGTCTGTGTTATACCACAAGAGGTTTGCATTGTCCCATTTCATAGTCTGAATGGATTCATTAGTGAAATTTTGACTACACTCTAAGCTTCCTGAAACTGAAGTCACATTATTCCTCACATAATATTTGTTACAGATTTGCTTTATTGATACTTAAAATCCTACTGCTGTTCAAAAAAAAAAAAAAAAAAGTTCCCTACCTCACAAACTTAGGAAGGAATTAGGAATTCTCAAGGAAACTAACCTTCTACAAACTTGCTGACTTTGTAGTCACTAAAACTTGAATCAATAGCATGTCCAGAATTTAATTTCTTTCCAGGATAGTTATATATATTATTTATTTCTAACTGAATAAACCTCAGGGTTTGTAAGAGCCAAAATATCTGAAGCACTGTTAACGTTTAGGCCCAGACAGCAACCAAGCAGCACACGGCCACTTGTCTTCTCCTCCCCCACCTTGATGGGCTGGGGAGGAGAATCAGAAGAAAAAGGTAAAAACTTTTGGGCTGGGATAAGGACAGTTTAATGGGACAACACAAGGAGAGAAGAAATAACAGTGATAACACTAATAAAAGAATATATAAAACAAGGGATACAGAACATAATTGCTCATCACCTAGAATCCAATGCATGATGTCATATAGTGCTTAATATCCCCTTGGCTAGCTGGGGTCAGCTGTCCTGGCTGTTTCACCTCCCAGTCTGGTGAAAATTATCCCAGCTGAACCCAAGACAAAAACCAATATGTGATGTGAAATAAGACATAAACTACTAAGTTGTGACTCTCTTTGAAGAGCAATGCCTATATACCTCTTGGACACACCTGGGAATTTCCAGATCCATGGACACCTGAGGATCCGGGCATTTTGGTTGAAGCTGAATGACAACAGCTCCATTATAATTTTATACATGTAACCATATTTAGTATTTTTTAATAAGTAAATGTCATTTTTAGAAATATTAGCTAAATCGATAGGAAAATTTCCTAGAATATTTTTTCCCTTTTCTTTTTGTAAAGTAACTTACAATATAATCTAAATTCAGCATATTTAGTACCTGATTATTTCCATTTTCAAGATCACCATTGGATACCTTACTTTCTGGAACTGCTAGGCTTTAGTCAAGCAGAGTGGAGAAGGTTCCTCTCTGTTACCTTTGTTCCTTGGAATATGAAAACAATCTATGTACAGTTCTCTAAGATCACAATTTTTATTAGATCTCTAAGGTAATTCCAAGTCTGAAATCCTTATAACCTATTTCTCCTCTTCTTCAAGCACTATTTGCATTTAACAGTCAATTTATTCATAAGGCATCTCCTGACAGGAGCTCAGTAGTAGTTCTCTGTCATAAACCATTGGAAGCCTCTGGAGAAGCTGCAGAACCAGGAGTTGTAATAACTCCTATGTTTTGGTGGCAGCAAATTTGGCAGTGACACAGCAACCCAGCCAGACTGATTACTAACGTGGCAGAGTGGATGGTGGCTGCGCAAACCGGTCATGATATGCAAGGGGACAGACATGGTAACTTCACAGTGCTGCACGTGGAAGAAAGAAGCCAGGTAGACATCTTGAAACTGCTATCTTCTTAAAAAAAGCCCTCCCTCGGAAGGAAAAGGTAAGTAACTGTCAGTCTATTCTGAGAATCACAGATTAACCATCTTCTGCTCTCTGCAAAATCAGGATATTAATGTTTTGCTCAGGCCTTGGCTCAGTTCAGCCTAAGGAATTTCTCCTTTAATTCAAAGCCATAAAGTGTTATTATTTACTACGCTGCAATTTGACTTCAGAAATATGAAATAAAATTAGTCACCTCTATTGAAAACATTGTAAAGAGCAAGAGAACAAGGTAGATTTAAAAACAAGCAAACAAAACAAGACCAAAACAAAGAAAACCAAACCCCAATATTTTTCCCCAGCTGACTACTTGAACAAAGCTTTGCATTCCATTTCCATTTTCTCAGTCATTGGATAGTAAGAGTGCAGACAGCATAAAGGATACTCAACTGAAGCCATCAAACTACAACTTCAAAGACACCAGTATGAGTAAAGAGCTCAAAAAATCCTCTGGACTTTGTTCTGCCCAATCTTGTTTATGGACAAAAAAGAAAGCATGCTTAATATATAATTAAAGCCAAGAATATATTAGTAGTATAATTAGATTCATAGAACCATTTTGGTTGGAGAAGACCTGTAAGGTCATCAATTCCAACCATTGACTGCCAGGACACCACTAAACCATGTCCCTCAGCACCACACATACAGATCTTTTAAATCACCCCAGGGTTGGAGACATTTTTCTGTTAGTTTCAGTGAAACCTTCCTTTCTTTTTACTTTCCTTTTTCTTCCATTTTTTTCATTTCCTTTTCTCATAAAAAAAAAAAAAAAAAGGTGAAGAGAGGCTGTGAAAAACAAATTTAAGCAATTAAAAGCTTAGATTTTTTCCACACTTTTTTATTTTCTGCAAAAAATGAGATGGTAGACAAGAGCTCATCTGGTCTAAGCACTCTGTAAGGTAATAGTTACATTTTTCTTTGTTGTTCAGTAATTACTCTGAAAAATGAGACATGGCCAATATTTACTTAACTCAGGAACTGCATTGGAAGGATCAGCATTGCACAGTACGACACAAAGGTTCCCATTAGCTCGCGCCCAAGCTCGTTCCCCACATTTCTTCGCAACTTCAAATGGTATTTCTCAAGGCTGTAGGAAAACCGTAACTGAAATAAAACTTTTATTGAAAAAGAAGTGAAACTAAATTAGTGATGAAATGGTGTTGAAAATTTGGGTTGATGACAGGTACTGACAAATGTTAGAGATCTGGCAGCACATGCAAAGTTTATCTAGACTGTGTAAACAGTCACACCTAAAACAGCAGAAATGATGTGTTCAAACTTCCATTAGTTTTTAAAAAAAAAAAAAAAAAAAGCTGAAGCTTAAATACTTTCCATTTCAACTAGTGCCATTAAGGTAGTAGATGCTTCTCTATTTAATAAAAAAATCCAGATATACAAACAAAGAAACGAGCTAAAACTCAGCAGGACTTTTCTAAACCCCAACAGCATATGTCTATGTGATAACTGGTTTTCCCCCCTTTCATGCTCTCAGGCTATGTAATTTCTGAGAAGACCTACATTGAGTTTCTACACATTTGTACTATTTTAACTGGTTGCTGAACTTCAGAAAGTATTCACAAGAAGGTCAAAAAATCTTTGAATGGCAACATGAAAAACAGAGATAAAAGGACTTTATATAATGTTCCTGAAATGAGTATTTCATTATAGACTTCCCAGTAACAAAGACAAAAAAAATATCCTCATAGAGTGCCATTCAAACATTGCTTATATTACATGAAAATTATTTCTGTGGAAATCAGTTTAATGTCACATATAGATTAAACTTTTAATTTTCTGGATTTTCTTTCCCTGCAGCACCTTAATGCTTCCTTGACAAAAAAAACCTGACATGGTAAATTCTTATGGAGCTTTCTTGTCAAGAGGAAAAGTCGTGCTATGGTTGCAGAAGGCCTAGTCTTTCCTTTCCAAGTAAGTGTCAGAATAAATGGGTTACCTGTAACAATGTTTCTTCTGAGACACTAAAAGAAATAAAAAAATTGAATACAGGTGACCTTAAGGAAAATAAAATCCCTTATGTGCTTAACACCACTGCGTCTGCATTACTCCTGTAGACAGTCAGAAAATCTTTCATACAAATTCCTCCCAGAATTACATTTCTATTAAGTAATGTTAAGAGCACAAAGACCAAAGAAAACAGGCAATAGTTTCAAACTATGCTAGCTTTGATGAAAAAGCCATTTTAAAACACTGAACTTCTCTCTACCATTGTCAAGGATTGGGGCTGGGCTTGCCACTAGAAAAATGACAGATGGTCTCTCTTAACCCCTCTCCCTTATCGAGGGGGAAGAGAAGGGGAAAACTGAACAGCTTAATGAAAATAACAATAAAATGAAATATATACAAAACTAATATTGAACCCAACTCCCCTGATGCAAATTACATCGCTGTCACCACTGATGCTGTGGACCAGGCACTGGGGTAGAACCTGAACGGACTCAGCAGCAGACAGGAATTGGATTCAGGAGCTGGATTCTGGAACTGGATTGAGGAACACATGGATCAGCAGAAGAGTCCTTCTCAGACACCAGCCTTGAAGAAGAGGCTCATGATCCCTCAGCTTTATATTGAATATGATGTACATGGGATTGAATCCCTCATGGATCAGTATGGGGTGACCTGTCCTGGCCAATCCTCCCTGCAGGTGACACCTTTTACTTTCTGCACCCCCAACATGGTGCACAAGAATGAGCAAGTGACCTTGGTCTGCACAGGAGCAAGTATAAGCAGGAGCCTTTCTGCACACCCCAGCCCTTGGCAGTAACTCTAAACATTGAGCATTGTCACTCCTGGAAGCAGAGGCTGTCTGCAAAAACAAGCTGTTAACTTCAGACAGTGCAGTTAGTTAGAAGAGACCAAGCTGAAAAGTAAAATCACTGAACAGAATTAGTTCTGCTCTAACGCAAACCAGGACAACCATCTGAATGTCAAGACATGTTGCAGGTTCCTGTTTGCAGTTGTACCCAAACTTCTTTCCATGGCATCATAAAGGAAGTTGGCTCTGTGAAAAGATCTAGATAAAAATAACCTTTTGAATAAATCAGTGTGTTATTGATTTGGCTGTAGCACATTGTCAGAAATCGCTGCATCATAACCTGGAGTGACGCAGAACAGAAATGTAAAGAGAAATGAAGAGCCTGGAGTGGGAACTCCTAAACTGAGATTTACCAATGGAGACTACATACTTTGAAACTTTATTCTACAACATTTAAGTTCAATAGCACAGGGAAAAGTAAAAATAAAATAAAATAAAGTAAACAACAACAAAAACCCCACAAAGCAAAAACTCTGCAGACTAGCTAACCTTAGCAGCACAGTATTTCCCAAGACGTTGTTATTTGCAGGCAGTATTAGATTACACTGAAGTTGTTTAAGAAAATAACATATATAAGACTTTCATTAATCTTCCAAAATAAAATTAATAGTCTAGTACATTTGCCATCTCATTCAATTTTAAAGATCAGCAGAACCTTTGAATTTCACTTTGTGGAACACCTCTATATATCAAAATCTGTTTTCATTCCTATTTAAGATAAAAATTAATGATCTTACTTGAAGAGGGCAAGTGTAAAGGAAACTCCACAGGCATCTGCTTCCAGGGCTTTATTTCCCTAGTATGTGCTGCCTGTCCTAGAGAGATGATACAAATTTGGAAGGTGAAATGGTAATTCCGTATCTATATAGTGATCAAATTTGTATTTAGTAGCTTTTCTTTATAAAATGGTCAGTGGCAGAGCCATTTAAAAATAGTCCTATTTCCCAGGCTTTTTCATTCACAGTAGTACTGCTGCCTTAGGATTCCTCATACAAGTGGATCAGAACCAGTGCTTTGAGCAAAGGACCTTCATAAATGAGCATTGATACTGGTGGTCAAGCTGTGCCTTGGGGGCATTGGCATTAAAACAACTGAAGTCCAGCTGACAAATTGCTAACAAAACAGCCATTAGACTACACAAACCTTTAGACCCTGTGAAGAAACTCTTCAGAACTGTACTAGAAAGTAAAAAAAAAAAAAAGACAAACCAACTTGCAACTTCTTATCATTAGTCTGTTCCCAAAGTTAGTCTCCACTGAATTTCTGTAAGTACTACTTTCACAACCTGTAAAAATGCCTAGCACAAATATTTAACCTGTTTATGTTGCTCTAGTCACGGAACAACAGACTAATTTAATCAAAAGGAGAGAACAAAAATGGAGAAATGTGTTTCTGGGAAAAGGCTGAAAGGGTGGAGATTTGTGATTGACGAAAGACCCCCTGTTTGTAAGGAAAATGTTTGATATGTTGCCTGTTACAGTCTTCCTAGGTCATGTAAAGTGTAAATACTCATTTGTAATATTTTCACATACCTCAGAAGAGAGGTCTATGATGAAGACTAAGAAGAAACCAATGCAAGCACTCATAATCAGTCTTCTGATGATTTTACCTGGCCATATGTAGAAAACTGAGCAACATCATGTACGAGACAAGTGCCGCAGATTTTGCACGTTTTTTGGCTTTATCTAAAAGCAGAACTGAAGAGCAGGCTAGATTAGATGTGCACTCCAGGAGAAAAGAAACACATGAAATTAGCTGGGGAATATCAGGAGGCAAACAGATTTTCACAGGACCCCTTCACTTTCAAGCAATTATTCAAAAAGTAATGAGAACTATTTCATTGCTCTAGTCTTGAAGACTGGATTGTATTAATAATGTTAATCTTAAAATAGAGTTAAAGAGATACTAACAAGGCTTTTTGCTCTGGACAATCTTTCCGAAAGACAGAAAAATTCTCTGCTGAATTTCTAGCCAAATATTTACTCAATTGCTCTTAAAAAGCCTCCAATAAGACAGTTTCACATGGATGAACTCCCTCACTGTCACATTTTTTATTACTTACAATAATAATATCTATCTTGTGACTTTTTTTTAAAATGCAGACAGAATTTTTTCCCTGATAACACAGCTGTCTAATGGATTCTTCAAGAAAACATGCATGTAAAATGTCAACAATAGATAAATACTGGAAATATTTAAAGAGATAGTCTCATCAGAGTCCTGATCTGTTAGTCTCTTACCCTGCATATGAAATGCATTACTTCTAGGTAAACAGCTGATATGGATATGTTCAAACACTGCCCTAGCACCTTGGTTCTTGCTCTGAACAAGATTTTATTTGACCCTTCACAAGTGTGAAATGTGGATCTGAAGCAGACTGAATTAGGTATTTGTACTGTGGTCTACCTTTGTGCTAGTTGTGTGCACATCATGCAGGTAGAGAGAAAAAAATAAAGAAGCTGACAAATGGGTTTGGTAGTAAATAGGAACTGCTTCTTCTCAGAGCTCTGACCCATGACCATAGGAGGAGGTTTTGTCTGTATGCATTCATTGATCCATCTAGATTATATATTGGGGCTCATGTCTGGATAATTTTTGTTTTAAGTCGGTTGCCTGACCTAGAACAGAAAAGGGGAGAAAAGCTCTAGCTGGAATAAGAAAATAAACAAATAAAACCGTTTCCACCCACATTTTCTAACTAATTTATGAGCTCCTCATATCTGACTTTTTACTTATTTACCTGTAATAATGTTTACAAAATATTAACTTTGATTTGTGAAGAGGCCAGCTGTTTTTCACTGATCGGTATGAAAAGTATGTGCTCAGTTTTAGAAGTTTCAATAGATTGACTCAAGCATCTCTCCCTATTATATCACAAAATATCACTATAATTCTTGCATGATAAGGATACAAAGACACTGCCTACAAATCTTTACGAAAGTCTTGTTGTCTTGTGGCAAACACAGTTTCCACTGAAGTAGTTCAGTGGGCTGAGCTGACAGTAACGTCAGGTAGCATAACATGAGAAAAAGGGGGACAAATGTTACATATAGAATCATAGAATGCTTTGGGTTGCATTATTATTCTTACCTTTTCTGTAACAGTTACATCTGGATTATTAATTACTAGACTTTAAGTATTTCAACAGGATTTCAGTTTTGAAAGGATGAGAGTAAATGGCTTCGGTTTTCCCCAGGGGAGGTTCAAATTGAATATTAGAAAAAATTTCTTCCCTGAAAGAGTTGTCAAGGCCTATCACACGGTGCCGAGGGTTTTGTATAAATATTTTTAATAAATATTTATCATGTTGTCATTAAATGTTTTACTGATTGCCTAAACAGAATTAGCTATTTAAAACGTGAAGTGAACATGGACAAGCTCATATTATTGGAGATTCTCAAGTCTTAACACGTGCACATACATCTGTGAAAGATATCTTCATGTGTGTGTAGTACTGTGGGGGTCACTGGAATTATTCGTTAGAATAAAGACTTGCTGGAGTGCAAGTGTTTGTTTTGTCCATGTGTTTTCTGAGTGTTGCTATTTGTCTTTTCATCACCGGGCTGAATATTTTATTACTGCTACATTACATTTGTCTAAAAAAAAAAAACAACAAACCAAACCTGTTTTGATGATGGAATTGAGTCTATAGACCTTATTTGTTGTTTTGTTGATGTTGACTTGATACAGTTTTCATATGGAAGGCATATGAAAATCTAAAGCAAATCCTTGTTAATTTTTTTGTTTTTAAAGGAAACTTTCAGCTTTTTCAAATATATAAAGAACTGTATGGTTGGATGAAATCACAGGTCTGCAAGAGGGAGACAGAACAAGAGGAATGATTGACAAAAGCAGAGACCTTCCAAGGCAATATATATAGTACTATAAGAGGTCAAATGTACTAAAAAATATAGGTAAAAAAGCATATAGGGGCAGAGTAAGAAAGGATGAAGAAAAGAACAAAATAACCAAGAATTATTTCAGAAAGGAGATAGGTATGTAATACTCAGAAAAAGCACCTCTGGTATTTCCTTACGATCTGTGTAAACCATAGGATTTTATTATTTGTGGAAATGCATATAAAACTAACAAAATGGGACACCACTTGTGTCTGATAAAAGCCAAACCACAGCTAGTTCTGTTGCCTTAATAGTTTGTGGATGGTTCCCTTAAGACTTGAGACTTTCTGTACGAACTTTGGGATATGTGGTGAAGTTGCCACTATCATCTGTTGACATTTAGAGACAAAACATCCTGTGTCAATTCTTGATTTGACTGGAACATACTAGAAACTTTGGTTCTCTTTAGAAGTTATATCTTATATTATTGGTAATCCTCTTATTTGTATTAATAATAGATACTGTTGCTGCAGACTAAACAAACAGGAAATGGCTCATCTGGAAAAGAAAAAGCTATTAAAATGCAAATCCTTAATTTATTAGAAAAGACTGGAAAGTATCACCAATGACCACATGACATTTGTTTGCATGGGGGGTAGGGGCAAGTGTCCTTGTGCCTATTTCATCCTAACCTCCACATGAAAGGAGTTTTTAGTGAGTAACACTGATGGACATTTAATAGAGCGAAAAATAATATTCTGTTTAATTGGTCGTGCACATTTAACTCCCAAGATATAAAGAACTTTTAAAGGAAAACAAAATAACCTTATCCTGACTATTTTATAACTTGATCTTTTTTCTCTAGCAAAGGGAGTTCCTGGGATTTGGTGTATCCTACAGTTTATTTTATCAAAAGTCTTTCCTAAATGGTGGCTCATTTCTGAATGTATGCCACTCTTCCATAAATTGCAACAGGACTATCAGCTTGATTTGGTACTCAAAACTGGCACTAAGCATTAAGGAAAAGGAAATATTTCTCTAACTTTGTAACCTTTTGTGCAAGCAGCTCTACTTCCAGGTATTTCTGAAATATATATATATATATATGATCTGTTGTAAATCAGTTCCCTAATACTACATGGTATTTACAGTGCTTGATGAAACAGTTTCTCATCATGAGAACAAGCAATCCAACTGAAAATAAGGAGGCAAAAAGTAGCTTTTAGAAATTAAAAACAGTAAAAATCATAACACTCTCCACTTACCTTGAAGGCCAATGGAGCTGTGGGGACTGATGAGCATAAACACTACATGAACAAGCTACTAGTGCTGCAGAAGCGTCTGCTGAGGTTCAGAGCTAAAGCACCTTTTGGAGTGAAAAATACACAGGCAAACCAGAAGTACCTTCTTCATTTTGTTTCATTTCATAAATTTTAAGTGCTATGTCAGCTTAGAAGGGATAAGAGGGATGACCCATCTCGCTGAACAAGCTGGGAATGCATTTAGTGCTCAACAGAAAGACCAAGCAGCTGCTGAGTGTTTTAGAAAAAAAAGAATGTGTTTAAGTATTTGGGGGTTTTATGTGTTGCCTTTTCTAATGTGAACAATTGCAAACATTCAAACCGGTTTGCAGTTTTCTGACAGAAAGAAGATAGAAACACAAGTTTCATTGAAAAATTTCAACTGATAGAAACAACAGTTACCATTTTTGATAGCGGGTGAGCATGAAAGGGTCTGCTGCTTTGTCCAGCATGAGAATTATCTTTCATTTCTCCTTCTGAAATACTAGAGGTAAAGTCTGGTGTTCTGGCCTCTGTAAGATAACCACAAATTTTCAGTGGTACCGTCACTGGCTCAGCTACTCTTGAGGGAGCATGTTGTGTTACCATTACCCACCATAGAGTTAAAGGCTTACAGCACCTGTCTGACAGATGGAAAGGTTTTGCCTACACTTGGCAAAAGGATCAGACTGGACTGTTAGTCTGAATGGATTTCTATTTCATTTCAGTCATACTGAAGAGGTTTAACTACATATTGCAAACACAGCTTTCCAGAGCAAATCTTCTGGAATAGACTACTAAAATCTTATCTGTAGTGAATTTTTGATTTAAAAATACTGTCGCTGTTGGCAAGACAGCTGTATCTGTATTAACAATAATGGGAGCCCTGCTAGGATGACATTTTCAGTGCACAGAGTTAAGGGGCAGAGGTCAGAAAACATCCAGCAGAAATAGATAACTGCTTCAACTACCAGTGATGGTATTTACAGAGGGGAAGGACCTGTATGGTAAGTTTGTTATACAAGCTGACATATGCCTACACTGTAAATGGTCATTATTTCAGACTTATAGAATGGAAGAGTGCAGGGTTGATGATTCATATGATGACTAAATTCTAGAAGTACTAAATGCTGCTTCCCTGTCATAGGATAAAATTAGTCGGTATTCCAAATTCAGCTAATAGTGGAAAATACAATATTAAATGACTAGCAACCAGGCTGGCAGCCTCTATAAAGAGGTCAAAACCAGGGTGATTAATGGCAGATGTGCTGTCCTTTCACTTGTTGAGTTTATTTTCAAGGTAGATTGAAAGAAGTTTGGACAGAAATGGTAGAAACTTACTTGTCATTTTCTATTCCCTCCCTGTGGAGCGAAACTTTTCAGTCTGGAACTTTCACAAACTCTCTTATATAAACATCTCTTACAAAGCTGCAGTCCTGAGACATTCCTAACTTTTTGACATTGAAAAAAGAAAATACTTTCTTAATTATTTATCCATATGCCAGAAATATGCAGAAAAGAAGAGAATTATCATTTCCCATAGAGCCTTTTCTATTCCAGTAATCTAAAAAAAAAAATCATTTAATAAATAAATAAGAAGCATTTTTCATCTGTTGGCACTGCAGTGAGTATATAGACAAAGAAAGCACCTGTCATGCCTTTACCAATAGTTTTCATAGATCACATGTGAGACATCAGTGACAGGATGCTGCTGCCAGTTTGTCCAGGGACACTGAGACAATGAAGTTTTCTTTCTCAATACTTTGCACTTCTCTCTTTCTTTTCTTATAACACCAGACATTAACTGGATATTAAAACCCCCAGCTCAAATTTCATGATTTATTATGCTATTGAAAACTTAAGATAAACCTGTTAAAGAGATCAGACCAATGTGAATTTTCCAAGTGCTAGTGTTCAGCTTCTGGCATGCTGAGCATAAAACTGTTTTTGGATACTCTCTCTCCTCTCTCTCTGCCGCCTTCTTCTTCTTGCAAACACACAATATGCTCTTCTCAGGCTAATCTACTTAAAGTGTTATCAAATTTATTCTACTCACTGTAGCTGTTTCTGCCTATTATTTGTAACATCAGAGATATGTGACCGGTTTTTAATATATGGAAATCATCTTTATTAATTTTAAATAAGTCCTTAACAATCCCTTTTGGATTTTCTCCCCTTCAATCATTAGTGAAAGGGAAAGGAACAGAAAGATAATGCCATCATGTTGCTCACAAAAAGCTTAAGCTGCAGAGCTGGGTGGAGGCCAAGGTGGGTTTCTCAGGTGGGAAAGGGGTTGCAGTCCCTGCAACCTCTCCCCTTGTCCCTCCTAGGGGCTGAGCTGCCTGTGATCCCACAGCTCTAACTCATCACAGCTGAGCACCCAGCATCAGGCAGACCTTTGTGATGAGCTCACTAACAGAGAGCTGTGATGAGCCTTGCTGGGGGCTGCTTCCCATTCCCTCCCCTCTAGAGCAACATTTAGTTCTTGTTTGAGCTGCAAGACAGGTTTGTTGTGCCTGGCTATGCTCCTTGCTGATCCTAACTAGCTCCATAGATAGACTGTGGACTTGACTTGTCGCTATAGATTGCTTTGGCAACCAATTATCTAGCCCTGGTTACTGGACCTGGAGCTTCCCTACTCTGCTTGATCACATATTGCAGGTTGGTGTCCTCACTGGTGCGGCTTTGGTCTTGACCACCCTGCTTGCCATCATATTGGGCTCCCCAGTGGAGATATTTGCTTGTTTCACCCCAGCACCCTCCCCTGATCCTGGGACCATCTGAGGGCTGAACTAAAGCACAGGGTATCTGCCTGCCTCTGGCCACAACACACTGCTCCAGAAAGACATTTCTGTATGGCTGTTTCTTGTAGCAACTGCTCCCATAGCTGAGGCCAGAAATATAGTGGTTATAGTGATGCTAGATACATAAGAATTTCCTTTGGCAGACAAAGTCCTTAGGGATTAGTTGTGATACATCTACGTCTTTGTGTTTGATGGCAGGACCTCTGGCCCTAGGTTTTGAATATCGTTAGGAGGCTCGGGGTTTGTTTATTGGTTTATTTTCCTCACGGAAGTTGTACATAGTTCTAGAATACTAATACTTTGTGTTTGCACTAATATACTAATATTATCTATCACTGTGCATAAATGATATATTGCAATTGGATAATCATTATTTTTATTTATCTAGTTGTAGCATAAGGGAAATTTTTTTTCACAATCAGTGATATGAAGGAATTGTCTAAATCCAGTGGCATGAATAAGTAGAATGGGATTTATTGTGACCAGAGGCTGCTTCTGAGAGGCTGATTGTGAAGTGTTTTTTTTTTTTCTTGTTTCTGTTTTTGCAATGTGATGGAAAACTACTAAAATGAGAGGGACACTATTTCAAGGTCATTGTGAGAAAAGTAAACTTAATACTATCTTTGGCCATATATTACACACATTTGAACTGGTAGGGGTAACCGTCACTCAGAACGGTCTCGGTCTTGGCAATTGTTTCGACAATACAAACTGTAGGTTTGCTTTTCTTCTAGTTAGTATCCTCATGGATCTGCTGATTTAGGTTAGAATAGCTAGATGTTGTGGGTCACACCTTGAGCTGATATGCGTACTTGAACTGGCTACTGCTTGAAGTAACCTTTAAGTGTTGAAATCACCTGATGTTTTGAGCATCCAGTCTGTGTACTTCTAGCCTTCCATGAAAATGTAATGAATTATGTATCTTAAAAATCTGAAGAAGGTCAGACTTGGGTTTAGAAAACTATCTAGCTCTGTAGACCAGTAATGAGATAAACCTCCATCTTAAGGTAAAATTTTAAAAATTTCCAGAGCCTTTAATGAAAGAGTCATTATTATACAAAAGTTGCATAGTGTTTTGTGTTTAATTAGCTTTGAACTGGGTTCATGGAGCTTCTGGCAAAGAGTTTAACAACTCAAGAATCACCATTATAGATGACCATGTCGAAAGAAGCGCCAAAGAGTAATATTTCTGTGAATGAAGTATCCTGAAGTGTGCACTTAAGTATGCACACTGCAAAAATATCACAGTTATTGTTATCAAAGATCAGTGGAGTAAATCAGAAGCTTGAATTCCCCTTATAATGCTCTACAAAGTTGCATTTGGAAAGTTCTTGACAAAAGTTTCCTGGAGATAAATAGACATCTCTGTCTAAAACTATCTCTACTTCACCTGTTTTGAATTTTGCTTTTACTTATTTATTTGCTTGCTTCCTGCAGAGAAGTTTTCTGTTTGTTTCTAAATCAATCTTAAAAAGAAGCTGCATTAAAATTTTACAGCAGTTTCTCATTTAAAGAATGAACCTAGAGCTAAGGATGAGATAATCTAATCCTAAACTTGCTACGTCCTTATTATTTCTGAGAAAATACATATAACGTTCAAAATATTATTTTAGGTATAGAGGCTTGATAATCCTAATGATGGTTGATTGATTGTGGCGATGATTTCATATTGGGAGCTTAAAAACAATAAGTCACCTTTTAATTTCAGGCTAATTAGTATGTATGAACAGCTCCCCTTGAGTGGATCCTCAATAAAGATAGAGCTCTCCAAATTTTTCTAGTTCTCTTGTGATAAAACTGAAAAGTACCACTTTCTGTTTGGCTTTATTCCTTAGAATTACACATTCCTATTGAAATAAATACTATATGTGTTTGTGTAAATGGATATTTCTGGACACAGATGCATATATGCACATATGAAATACACTTCTGTTGGTAAAGGCAAAACCATTCATTTCTGAAACTGAGAAACAGGCATGTAACCAGCAGCCCACCTGCTCAGGTTATACTATGATTCTCATAATCACACTTCCTCAACAGTTTCAAACAACAAATATCAAAAAGCTAGTTACTAAACTGCCAAGATATATAAAACTTAAATTATCTCAGAAAATAATCTATTTGAATTACATTTCCTTTGAAATAATTATTTCTAAATATTTAGTATTTTAAAAAGGCATAGATACAACAGCAACTCATAAATAAATACAGTTAAAGTGCCTGACAGAAGTAGCAGAGCTATGCAACTTATAAGATGTTCAGTACAAGTAGAACAAATAAAAAAACACTGCAGGATTTAAGTTAGTGATGCATAGGAAATCAATAACGTACCTAGGGTATTAAACAATATTATTTTGTACTTTGTGTATTGGATGCAGGTGGGTCATTTAATGAAAGACACACAAAAGCAGTGGAGCAGAGGGAAATCACTTTAGTTTTCTCAAAAGTAGTATCTTGGACTTTCTAAAGCCAGTTTTTCCAAATTGTGAATACTAGATCTTCAGTAAGTTACAACCACATATTTGTCAGTGATAAATAACTCCTAACATTTTGTGATTCTGTGAAATAGGAAACATAAACCCTGTAAAATTCAATGAATAAAGATCATTGTCTACTTCAGACATGAATTATATTCAATGGACTAAATCCACGGCTGGTGTAATTTGAAGTTAACGTTTTACATTAGAGATTAATTTTCCTTACAGCTTCAAAGACTGTTAAGCTGGATGAAGTTTAAATAGGCAGCTGCTTGTTGAATAGATAGTTCCTACAAAACATGTAATGTGTTTATATGGTGGATTGAGTCTGACTGGCTGCTAGGTGCTCTACTACTCCCCTCCTCATCAGGACAGGGGAGAAGAAAATGAGATGAAATAGAACTCATGGGTTGAGATAAAGGCAGTTTAATAAAGAAAAAACAAAGGTCATGTACAGAAGCAAAGGAAAACAAAAAGATTTATTCTCCACTTCCCATCAGTAGGTGATGTTGAGTCACTCCCCAGGAACTAGGGCTTCAGTATGCATAGTGGTTGGTCTGGAAGACAATGAAAGCCTCCTCTCCTCCTTTCTCATAACTTTGTATTCCTTATTACAATGTTATATGGTCTGGAATATCTCTTTGATCAGCTTGAGGCAGCTGTTCTGGCTATATCCCCTCCCAATTTAACTTATAACTAGAGAATCTGGTTATTCATAACTATTCACTATTATCTTCTAGTGGAGATAACTCCATCCTGGCTAGGCCGTACATGTTTTGTATGAAACACTACATATTCCCTTAAGATTGTGATTTCTGTTGTTTAAACCAGAGGATCAATGGTAATCAGTTGACGTCTCTGGAGACTGGTTCTGCACATAGTGATCTGGTCCTTCACTTGCGTCATAATAACTGCAGGCAATGCTACAGGCTTGGGGCAGAGTCTTGGCTTTTGTCTTTAGATTGGAAAGCTGCCCAGTGGAAAAGTACCTGGGGGTGTTGGTTAACACCTACCTGAACATGAGCCTGCATGTGCCCTGGTGGCCAAGGCCAACAGCATCCTGGCTAGTGTGGTCATCAGGACTAGGTCAGGGATCATCCCCCTGTACTCGGCACTGGTGAGGCTGTACCTGAAATCTGGGTTCAGCTTTGGGCCCCTCACTCCAAGAAGGACATTGAGGGGCTGGAGCATGCCCAGAAAAGAGTGATGAAACTGGTGAAGGGTCTAAAATGCAAGTCTTGTGAGGAGCAGCTGAGGCACTTGGGGTTGTTCAGCCTGGAGAAAGGGAGGCTCAGGGAAGACCTTCCTGCTCTCAACAGTTTCCTGAAAGGAGGTTGGATCCAGGTGGGGTTGGTCTCTTCTCCCAAGGAACAATTGATAGGACAAGAGGAAAAACAGCCTTAAATTGCACCAAGAGAGGTTTAGATTGGACATTAGGAAAAATTTCTTCTCTGAAGAGGTAGTTAAGCCCTGGCCCAGGCTGCCCAAGGAAGTGGTAGAGTTTCCATCCCTGTAGGGGCTTAAAAGCTGTGTAGATGTGATGCTGAGGGACCTGGTTTAATGGTGGACTTGGCTGCACCAGCAGCCAATTGGACTCGGTGATCTTAATGGTCTTTTCCAACTTAAATGGTTTTATGATTCTATTATCTTCCTGTAGGCATTAAGATATTCATTTGATGTCCCCAAACAAGTGAAAAAGTACAACAGGGATCAAATGAATTAAAAAAACCCTATAACATTCAATATATTCTCTTCTAAGAGGAGCTGAAAACTAGCATTTACCTCTTTCCACTTGCAAGCACTTGGAAAGAGCAATTGACCTAATGACATACTACACCTTAATTTGACAGATTTCCATTTCTGTATGCATTTCGATTGACTTTTTAAAATGGAAAGATGGTGAAAAAAACTTTCCTTAGTATTAAGTTTTAGAATTGAACTGAAGTGCACTTAGATAATTTTAAAGTTCGTAATAGCCTGTCAATGAATTTTTAGCACCTTGTTTTAAAATGGGTATAACTTCTTTGAAGTTTCTGCTGAGTTCTTCTTTGGTTTTGTGTTTGTTTACTACATTATTTAGAAAGCCTTGGAAATTTCATT